>PVIC010053633.1:0-11783 GCA_004025085.1 Thryonomys swinderianus
TGTAGTCCAGGCAAGCCTCGAACTCAGCAATCCTCCTGCCTCTGCCTCCCGAGTGCTGGGATTACAGGCGTGAGCCACCACGCCCGGCTCAGTGAATTCTTTTTTATAATTTTTTTGTTTTTGAGACCAGGTCTTGCTCTACAAACCAGGTTGGCTGGCCTTGAACTCTTGGCAATCCTCCTGCCTTAATCTCCTGAGTGCTGGGATTACAGGCGTGCACATCCAGTTGTGTGTGTGAATTAAATCTCCATGATGCTGTGCCACATTCCAGTGAGAGGCCACGGTGAGTACCCCTGGGGACCCAGGTCACTTCACGATTATTTCCAGTGCTGGCGATAGCTCTGGGCCTCGTGCAAGCCAGGAAAGTTCCCACCATTGGGGCCTCCCAACTTGTTTTGCTTTGTGTTTTCAAGAAGGTCTCACTAAGCTGCCCAGGCTAGACTGGACCCTAAGGCCTTTCTGCCTCAGCCTCTCGAGTCCTGGGTTTACAGGGCTAAGGCACCACGCCCAGGAACACACGGTCTTTCGCGCGACAGCAAGACTAACTTGCCTTCTGGATGGATGATCGTCACACCCTGGCTAACTGGGGCAGCGGCCTTGGTCTTCTCTGCTTAGTAGCAGCGTGGTGAACATGTGGTGCCTGGGTCGGGAAACCCCGCTTTCATCTCCCTGTCCTAAAAGCCTGAAATCTCGAGGTGGGCAGGCACAGAACCGGGAAGGGGTGAAGGTAAATCGTTTGTGGGTGGGACTCTCCTGCTTGGGCGGGACTGGACCTTGTGGGCGGGGCTGTGCCCTGGGTGGGCGGGACTGGGCCTTGTTTGGGTGGCCTGCGTGGGTAGGGCGGGACGCGGCCCTGTTCTTGCCTGCTCGGCCTGGACTCCCTCGGTTTTCAGAGGCCTGGGTTTCCTCCCTGGGCTACCTCCTTCCATCATACTCCCAGTGTACAGTGGCCACTGGTCTAGTTGCTTTTAGGGTTTGCCTGATTAGGCCAGGCCCACCAGGTCCTCTCCTTGTCCTGAAGTCAGCTGATTAGGAGCCCTAGCTCACCTGTCATCCTTGCCCCCTGGGGAACCTGGGGGTTCTTTAGACCTCTGCTGACCTCAGGGTGGACAGAGAGGTGGGGTATGGGTGAGGGAGAGGAAAGGTCTCCTGGGGCATCACAGGGAGGCCCCTGGAGAGGGCGGGCCAAAGCAGTTGCCCAGTAGCAAAGGCGGTGAGAAGAGCCAGGCTGTGCCAGGAGCCTGGAGCACAGAGATCCCAAGAGGAAGAAGGGTGGGCGAGCCACACTGGCTTCAGGCCCGGTGCAAGCCGGCCGCCTGCCTGCTGACCTCCTGCTCCCCTCACCCCTCCCTGCCCATCAGCGCAGCTCTGTGTGCTGCCCTCTGGCCCTGCTGTCCAGGTGACCTTTGAGGGGTCCCTTCATGCCCAGGCTTCAGGTTCCTGCCCTGGGGGCGGGGAGGAGTCTTCCCACTGGGCAAGGGGAGATAAGGGGCCCAGGCTCTGCTAGACTGGAATCTGGGCCTCTGGGAAGAGTGGGGCGTCCTGCGTCTCACTCTCAGGCTCGGCTCTGACAGTTGGCACGGGAACTCATTCCCCTTGGAAGGTGGCACACACCTGTGATCCATGCACTCAGGGAGGCTGAGGCAGGAGGATCAGAAGTCCAAGCCCAACCCAGGCAATTAGTGACTTAGTGAGACTTGGTGTCAAAGTAACAAATAATAGGGGCTGGGGATCAGCTCAGTGTGGAGGCCCTGGTTTGACCCCAGGACCCCACTATGCATGCACAGCCTCTCCCCAGAGAGCTAGTGTTCTCTGCTTCATGCTGGGTGTACACAGGTGGGTGACGTCAGTGAGGTTAATGACAGGAAAGGACTAAAACCTGAGGTCCTGCCAATCCACACAGACGCTCAAGTGAGACAGTAGCCATGCAGGGAGGATCGGATAGATCTCAGAGAAGAGCTCAGGGGCCCCATCCAGGCCACCGGTCCTGCACAGAGCACAGCTGGGAGGGCAAAGAAGGGAGTGTTGCCATCGCCGAGGCAACTCCCACCTGAGATAATGCCTCAGCTTTCTTTTTTTGAGACAGGGTCTCGCTTTGTAGTTCAGGCTGGCCCTGAGCTCACTATGTAGCCCAGGCAAGCCTGGAACTCAGCAATCCTCCTGAGTGCTGGGATGACAGGCATGAGCCACCACGCCCAGCACTGTGGTATGTGGTATTGATTGCTGGTGGGTGTGAGTCACCACGCCCAGCATTGTATGTGGTTACCGGGATTGAACTCAGGGCCTTGCGCTTGCAAGGCAGGCACCGGAGTCACTGAGCTAAATTTCTGGCCTGCCTTGGCTTTCTTGAGGGCCCCTCTTCCAGCGTCGTGCAAAGCACAGGCCAGGTCCCAGGGTCCAGCCCAGCCTCAGAAGCCGGAACTGCCAGGCGGTATTAAGCCAAGCACCTTCCGGAAACAGTGATGGCTCCTCTCGGCAGAGTGTGCAGACACCACTGAGGACGGTAGGGCTCAGATGGTAGCTAGCGTGGGGCCGGTGCCTAGATTCTGACAGGTGGCTGCAGAGGATATGAGGCAGTGGTAACATTCTGTGGAAGTCATGCAGGGCCATAGGGTCTGCTGTCACTGCACCTGCTCTGGAAGTCTGACAGTTCCTCAAGGAGAAAGCAGTTAAAAAAAAAAAAAAAAAAAGAAACAGCTGAAGCCAGGCATGGTGGAGATTGAGGCAGGAGAACTGTAAGTCCAAGCCCAGCCTGGGCAATTTGAAAACTTAGCAAAAAAGTACCCCAAAAAGGAGCAGAGGATGTAGCTCAGTGGTAGAGCAGCAGACCCTGGGTTCAATCCCCAACATTGAATGAAAAGAAAGAAGTAAAAGGGGAAGCAAGAAAATATAACACCGGGTCCTACGACCAGAAAATGACGCGGAAGCAGCTGGGAGAGTCTGAAGAGAGAGGCTTGTATCCCACAGGTGTTTGTGTTTCTCCAGGGGAGTCAAACACAGCATTTAAAACATATGCGTTGGGCCAGGGATTTAGCTCAGTGCTTTAGCTCAGTGGTTCCTGGCAAGTGTAAGGTCCTGAGTTTGAGCCCCAGTACCACGTACCACAATGCTGGGCATGGTGCTCACGCCTGTCATCCCAGCAGTTGGGAGGCAGAGGCAGAAGGATTGCTGTTAGTTTAAGGCTAAGTTGGGCTACATAGTGAGCTCAGGGCCAGCCTAAACTAAAAAGCGAGTCCCTGTCTCAAAATAAATAAAATAAAATGAAATGTATTCATCACACTGCACTCACATTTAGCTATAGACAAGAAACCGGTATCTGCTAGCTTGTTCTGATAGGCATGCTGGAGTGTGCCATCTTTTTTTTTTTTTACAAAGATAGATGTCTGAGAAGTCTCTATTTTCTGTTCAATTTTACTGTGAGCCTAAAATTGCTCTAAAAATAAGGTTTATTTTAAAAATATGGTGGGGGCTGGTGATGTAGCTCAGGGGCCAGCACTTGCCTGGCAAGCACAAGGTCCTGAGTTTAATCCCCAGTACAAAAAAAAAGATGGTGGGTGAGTAGATGGATGAATAGATGGACTGGATGGATAGTTCTTTTTTTTTTTTTTTTTGGGACAGGGTCTCGCTTTGTAGTTCAGGCTGGCTCTGAGCTCACTATGTAGCCCAGGCAAGCCTTGAACTCAGCAGTCCTCCTGTCTCTGCCTCCCGAGTGCTGGGATTACAGGTGTGAGCCACCACGCCCGGCAGATGGATAGATTCTTTAAGAAACAAATATAGCAAAATATCAATTGAAGACTCCAGGGAGTTATCAGATAGTGGTTTCCATTTTGTTTTTGTTGTTTTTAGAGATGGTCTCATCATGCAATTCAGGCTGGTCTTGAACTTCCTGTGTAGCCAGGCTGGCCTCAAACATGGCAATCTTCTTGACTCAGCCTCCTGAGTACTGCAACTGCAGGCACATGTCACAACCCTTTTCTGTATGTCTTTACATTTTCACAGTAACCCCACCTGGCTCTGTATTCCTGCCTGAGCCCCAGCCCAGGGCCCCTGCTCCCCTCTGGGCAGACTCCATCACCTCTGTGCTCCCTGGCCCGGAACCTGGGCCCTGCAGAGCCACCTCTGGGCACCATGCCTTTGCCTCAGTACCTGGGGCCCCTCCTCCTACCCCTCAGTGCTAGGTCACCCTTGGCTGTGCCGCTACGCCAGGGTGGGTCATCTCTGTGTCTGTGGCTCTACGGACACCAAGCCTGTGGGGCCCGGGGTTGCTGGGGGAGTTCTTGATTGAAGTCCATCAGCGTGGACCTGTCTTCAGCCTGACAGCCCCAGGCCTGGCCTCTGCCCAGGGTCGACGAACATGGCCGTGGTAGATTGAGGTGTACAGTGAGTATTTAATTTTTTTTTTTTGAGACAGGGTCTCACTTTGTAGTTCAGGCTGGCCTTGAGCTCACTATGTAGCCCAGGCAAGCCTCGAACTCAGCAATCCTCCTGTCTCTGCCTCCCGAGTGCTGGGATGACAGGCGCGAGCCACCATGCCCGGCGAGTATTTAAATTTTATAAAAACTTCACACAGTAAAGGAGGATTGCCAGGAATTTTTTTTTTTTCTTTTTTGGAGACAGAGTCTCGCTTTGTAGTTCAGGCTGGCCCTGAGCTCACTATGGTGCCCAGGCAAGCCACCGTGAACTCAGCAATCCTCCTGTCTCTACCTCCCGAGTGCTGGGATTACAGGCGTGAGCCACCACGTCCAGCATTGTGGCATGCGGTGTTGATTGTTGGTGGGCATGAGTCTCCACACCCAGCATTATATGTGGTTACCAGGGATCGAACTCAGGTCCTTGCGCTTGCAAGATTGCCAGGAATTTTAAGTGTGTTGAAGTAATGGGGAGTATTTGGGATGCCTGAGGGAGACTCACGCCAATGTGTCTTTTATTGTATTAAACTTTGTTTTGTTGTTTTTCTGAGACAGGATCTCAGGCTTTTGTTCCAAGTGTGCAGTTCAGCGACTTGTGGGAAATTCATGGGGTTTGCAGCAATTCCCACAATCTATCAGGAGCATTTTCACACCTGCCAAGGCCAGCCTGGGGTATAAGATTACACAGAGAGACCCTGTCTTAAAAAAAAAAAAAAAAAAACCAAACCCAAACCAACAAAAACGACTGGAGCTCATCGAGGTCTGTATTCTCTGTGGGGTCTTCATACAGGTTAAAGGAGCTGGGCCGCATAGTACCTGGGAGAGGGAGAGGCCTGAGGACGCAGGGACCACGCTGACCTGTTTGTATGTGTGTTGGTGGGTGAGCTGATGTCACCCGTGTCACCTTCCCTCCTCTTTTGCACAGGGCATAACGTTGTGCATGCTGCACCTGGCTTTTGCCTGTTTAAGACAGGGTCCTGCTGTAGTTTGAGCTGGTGTGCCCCCCGCACCCGGGAAGACAACTCTGTCCCAGAACCTGTCAGGTGTTTTGAAGCAAGCCGAGGAGCTCACTGCCTCTCTGGGGCCTGTCCTCGCCACAGTGCCCGGATTCCTCCTGGAAAGCTCTCTCTCCAGAGGTGGCGGCTGTGTAAGGTGGAGGTGGTGAATGCCAGAGGGAAGGCCAGAGGCACCCCCAGGCCAGGGGGCTTGGGACACAGCACCTGACACCCTCGCCGTGAAGGAGGGGTCCGTTCAGCTCAGCTCTGGAGAGCAGGCTCAGCCCACGGCCCGGCAGCTCCAAGGCAGAGCAGCGGGGAGCAAGGGCCTGGCAGGGAAAGCTGCTCACCCCACAGCAGCTGGAAAGCAGAGAAGGGAAGAGCGGGGGAAGAGACAGCACCACTCCAGGCTGTGCCCCAGCGTCCCATGCCCCACCAGGCCCTGCCTCTCAGCAGCACAGCCCAAGAACCCTCCACAGAGGAGCCCACGAGGACTGGCGCAAGCCTGTGCCCCGATCCTCTCCATGGGCAGGAGAATTTGGGGTGGAGACCTGGGCCATAACACTGCCAGGCTACATACAGGGAGCTGGCTGTGTCAGGTGTGTTCCTGGCACTCCTCTGCTCCCTCAGAGGCACTGTGGCTGAGGTCACAGGTGCCATGTATCCCTTATGCTGTTCGCCAGCCTGGGCGTGGTAACAGATTGGCGCAGCCACCGACAGGGACTGTCCAGCCTGCAGCTCTCCCTGGAGAGTGACAAGGGGACAGCTGGTGGCCGCCACGACACTGCTCCAGCCTGTGCCACAGGAGGAGCCAAGGTGGTCACAGGTACATGGGAGAGGGAGCCACCTGGCTCTCTGGCCTCTGTGCCACCTTGGAAAATGGGGGTGATCCCGTGCCCGCTTGCCTTTTCTTGCAGGTGGAGGGCGCCACGCAGGGCACGTGGTTTTCTCACGTGTGGCGAGAGCCCTGAAGGTGGTGGCAGGAGGCGGATGGCACGTGAAAGAAGCATAAGGAATGCTGGCAGCAGACGCGCTCCCTTGCTCAACTCTACTCTTAGGTCCTAAAAACGTGGGTTAAGGAATAAACAGAGCTGGGTATGGTGGCACATGCCTGTAATTCCAGCTCTCCAGGAGGCTGAGTCGGGAGGTCGGCAAGGTCAAGTCCAGCCTGGCAACTTAGTCACAGAGTGAGACCCACCCCCACAGCAGCCTGTGCTTATTCTACATTTAAACAAGATCCACACGCATTTGGGACAGCAAAGACCTAGAATATTTCATTTCTACCAAAAGCTCGCTTGGGGCAGTGCACCTCCGGCTGCGTGGGGAGGGAATGGCCCTCCTAGCCTCATCACAGTGGGGCTGCGGCTGGCACAGGCTCAGCGCTTCGGGTGTCTGGTGAATGCACAATTGCAGGGATCCTGAGCCCTTTCTTCTGGGGGCTCCTGGGCTTCCTGCTGGTCGGAGGTCTTGTATGCAAGCCTTGAGCACCCTCCACAGACAGGCACACGCAGTCACCAGCTCACTTTTATTCACAGACAGAGGGACAGGGACAGACCTTTTGCCACAAGGAATGCCCTGGTGGCCGTTCCGGAGAGGTGATGATGTCCAGTGTGTCATGGGACAGGTTGGCTGGGTGAGGCCACCCCCTGCCTCCCTCTGGCTTAGTGTCCCTCCACCTCCTGTTCCAAGTTGTCCTGCCCGAAGATGCGAGTAGGGCGGCATCCAGGTCTGGGGAGGGCAAAGGGTAGGGGCGGCCAGGGCCTCTGCTCCCAAGGTCAGGGCTCAAGGGGTCGGCGCAGGGGATCCTCTCCTTCCATTGCAAACCAGGGTCTCCCAAGGAGGGTGGAGGGGCCATGCGGTCAGGACGCCAGGCCGCCCAGGCCGCGCAGGGGGCCTTTGTTGTCCACCTCGTCATCCTCCATCTTGAAGGCTGAGTGGTCTTGGCTGTCGAAGCAAGAGGCGCTGAGGAAGACCGGGGGTGGCAATGGGGACTGGGGCAGGGTCCCCGGGGAGGGCGGCTCCTCCTTGATGCGTGCGAGGGGCAGCGGGAGCCCCTGGGCTTCCTGCTCCAGTGGAGGTGGGGACTGTGCGGCCTGGGCCTGCAGGGCCTGCAACGCGGCCGCTCTCTCCAGCTCCAGCTCTGCACGGTGGCATCGCTGGTGGCGCAGGAGGCTGTAGGCACGCGAGAAGCGCCTCGGGCACCGAGGACAGAGGTGCGGGGCTGGGCCGCCAGCATGCACCTGTGCATGGCGCGCCAGGTCGGCGAGGCGCTTGAATTCGCGCTGGCAGCGCACGCATTGGAAGGGGCGTGCGCCTGAGTGGGTGACTCCGTGCTGGCGCAGGTGTGCGCGGCGCCGGAAGCCCTTGCCACACTCCGGGCACCAGAAGCGGGGCTCGCCGGCAGGGGCCCGCGTAGGGCCCGCATCACCCCCGTTCTCGCCGCCGCCGTCCCCCCCTTCCCGGGCGCCCTCGCCGCCCTCGGGCCCCCGCCCCGAGTGTCGGGCACTTGCGGTCCTGTCGTCCTTCTTGGGCAGCGGCACCAGCAGGCTGAGCGGGCCGTGCACACGGCGGTGCTGGCGGAGGTAGGAGGCCAGGCGGAAGGCCAGGCCGCAGTCCGGGCACACGAATGGTCGGTCGGTGGAGTGGACCAGCCGGTGGCGCGACAGCGACCAGGGCCTGGCGAAAGCCTTGAGGCAGATGGAGCACTGGTGTCGCTTAGGGCGCGGGGGCTGCCCGCCCTCACCCTCCTGCTCGCCCTCGGGACGAAGGCAAGGGTGCGCCTTGAGCTCGCCCTTGGTAGCAAAGGCCTCGCGGCAGCGCAGACACAGCAGCGTCCAGTCGGCCTGCAGTAACACCTGCTTCTCCTCCTGCCGCCCGGCCGCCAGCGCCAGCTCGGCCCTGAGCTCGGCGGCCCCGGCCTCCGCAGCTTCAGCCTCGGGCGCGCGTGGTTCGGTGTTCGGGGGCACGGCTTGCTCGGGCTCCCCCGAGGTCCACGGCTCGCCCTCGGCACCCGCCGCAGGCTGCTCGGCGCCCTCGCCCTCCTTGGCCGCGCGCTCGGTGGCCAGCTCCACCTCGCCGCCCGCGTGTTCCTGCGCCAGGTGGCGGCGCAGCTGTGCGGGCTCGGGGAAGGTGCGCGGACAGGCGGCGCAGCGCAGCGGGGGCTGTGGCCCGTGGCCCCGCAGGTGGCGCGACAGGTGCGCTGGCCGCCGGAAGGCCTTGGGGCACAGCGGGCACGCGTGCGGCCGCAGCCCAGAGTGGCTCAGCCGGTGCCGTGAGAGGTAGTAGGGGAAACGGAACAGGCGGCCGCAGGTGGGGCACGGCAGCGGAGCGCGCGGGGCTCCGGCACCCCCGCGGCCCCGGCCCCGGCCCCGGCCCCGGCCTCTGCCCCGGCCCCGGCCCCGGCCTCGGTGAGGAGGGCTGCCCTGCGCCGGTGGAGGGGGCTGTGGATCCATTCTGCCGAGAGAGATGCGGAGCCTGGGGGCGGGGAGGAGGCAGACAGGGAGGGTCGGCGGCACCAGGGGCAGCGCAGAGGCACGGCGAGATGAGACCGAGGAGGGAGCACAGGGGATAGGAGAGAATGTAGGACGCGCAGGCGGAGGAACGGGAGACGGCGTGGGGAAACGGGGAGACGAGCAGGGAGAGGGGCGGGGAGACACAGGCCGGGTAGCGTAGAGGTCAGGGGACAGGAGGTTGGATGGAGGCAGACACGCAGAGGACAGACAGACAAGAGAGGACACACGGAGACAGAGTCAGACGGCTGCTTTTGCTCCAGGGACCAGGGCTAAAAGTTCAGGGAGGGCTAGGGGAACCAACCCAAGGGGTGGTAGTCAAAGTCTGGCCTGGCTAGAAATGGAGGAAGGTGCTCCAATCGGAGGCGATGGACGCCCAGGGAGTCAGAGTTCAGAATCCAGTTGTGAGGGAGGAGGGTTAGCCCTGGACTCCACGCCTCTGTCTGATGGAGGAGGCCGGGCCTGGATTTCGGGTATGAAGGAGCAGCTTGGGCCCCGAGCCCTGTCCGGGACAGGACGGAAGGCTGGACAGGGCTGCTGTAGTTAGGACAGTGGCTCCCAGTCAGGTGGAGGAGGGCTGGTTTGGGTCTGTCTCAGGGCGCGGACCCTGGACCGCAGCTGCAGCTGCCTCCTGCGGGCCTGGGGAGGCGGACGAGGCCGTGGAAGGGCCTGGCGAGTGCTGGGCCTGGGTCCCCGTCCCTGCATCCGCAGTCTGCAGTGCAGTCTCCGCAGCAGCTGGGGCTGCAGAGCTGGGGCTGCTCGGGCGGGGTCCCCTCCAGCTCGGGGTCCCCCTTACCTGCGCCTCCTGCTCCTTTCTTCCTCCGGGCCGGACGCGCGGAGCTACCGGAGGGAGGGGCCGCGGCGGGGGTGGGGAGGAGGCTGGGCCGGTGTCACCGCGTAAGCCTTCCCCCCGGAAACGTAGCCTGGCGGAGGAGAGAGCGGCTGGGAAGCCGGAAGCGGGGGCCGGCGGGCAGGGCGGGGGCGCTGGGGTCCGAGGGGCGGGGCTGAGCTGTCCAGACGGGCGGGGCCGAGTCTGGAGCCGGGCCCAGCCCCCACCCCCGGCAGATTCGCGCATTCATTCATCCGCCAACCAGCCTTCCTTGACCGCGTCCTGCCGGTGCCAGGCGCTGTGAGAGGCCCTGGCGCAGGTGGGGTTGGGACAAAAATCAGTGACAGAGCCTCGAGCTGCAGTGACAGCCCGGTCAGAACCTGGCTGCAGCCTTGCCTTGGCTGCCTAGGCAGCGACCTTCTCTTGCCTGTGCCTCCGTTTCCTCTCTGTGATAAACCTTAACATTTCCATTCATTCCATCCAAGGGACGGGTGTTTATTGAGCACCTACTATGGGGGTGACTCTGTCCTTGGTGCTGGACTCCGGGCCGGACACAAACTGAAGGACCCGGTTCCGGAGGTTAAAATCTAATGGGGGTGGGGATCAGCCCCGGCCGGAAAGCGGATGCGGGGGACTGCCCGGCACAGAGGGGGCGGAGCGCAGCTCGCACCGCGAGTGGCGGCGTCCTGACCGGCTCTGGGGCCAGCTTGCTGCAGCTTAAGCTCGCAGGACACAGACCTGGAGGCCCCATCCCCAGAGCTGAAACTCCACCTGTGTATGCCTCTAAATTACACTCATGCCACACATTGTTGGCACCAGTGTGGCAAACAGTTCTGCTGTGCATGGCTGGGAGGAGTGGAGCTGGGAGCGGCGTGTCAGGCTGGCATGCCAGGAATTTCTCCTTCAGAGTGAGCAGAAACATGCAGGCCCTGTGTGCGCCGTGCGGCACCCCAAAATCCTGAGAGCCGTCTCGGCCCCTGTCTGGCTGCAGTGTGAGCGATGGGTCAGGAGCGACTAGCCAACGGGCAACTGTGCATTCGTGAGAGAGGGTGAAGACCTCTGAGGAAATAGGAACCGCCTGCAGGTGACAGTGAAAGGGAACAGCATGTGCCAACCTGGCCCTACTTCTCGGCACCCAGTGCTGAGACAGGAACTGGTAGCAGGTGTGAAGCCCAAGACCAAACCTTATTACCTTCTCTCCATTTTCACCCTTGGTTGTGAACGCAAGGCCTTGTGCTGAGACCCATCCTCAGGCCTTCTTTACTGTTTATTTAATTAATTTATTTATTTTTGAGACAGGGTCTCACTTTGTAGTTCAGGCTGGCCCTGAGTTCACTATGTAGCCCAGGCAAGCCGCTGCGAACTCAGCAATCCTCCTGTCTCTGCCTTCCAAGTGCTGGGATTACAGCATGAGCCACCATGCCGGGCAGTGTGGTATGTGGTATTGATGGCTGGTGGGCGTGAGTCACCACGCCCAGCATTGTATGTGGTTACCGGATGAACTCAGGACCTTGAGTTTGCGAGGCAGGCACCGGAACCACTGAGCTAAATCTCCGGCCCCTTTACTATTTATTATTATATATATTATATTATATATTACTATATATAATATAGTAATATATATATTTAGACAGGGTCCCGCTTTGTAGTTCAGGCTGGCCCCGAGCTCACTATGTACCCCAGGTTAACCTTGAACTCACAGCAGTCCTCCTGCCTTTGCCTCCAGAGTGCTGGGATTACAGGTGTGATCACCATGCTCTACATTGTGGTATGTGGTGCTGGGGATCTAATCTGGGACCTTGCATTCACGAGGCAGACATTGGAAACACTGAGCTAAATCCCCTTTTTTTTTTTTTTTTGCTTTTTGGAGACAGGGTCTCGCTTTGTAGTTCAGGCTGGCCCTGAGCTCACTATGGTGCCCAGGCAAGCTGCTGCGAACTCAGCAATCCTCCTGTCTCTGCCTCCCGAGTGCTGGGATTACAGGCGTGAGCCACCACGCCCAGCATTATATGTGGTAACCGGGGATCGAACTCAGGTCCTT
>PVIC010053634.1:0-11777 GCA_004025085.1 Thryonomys swinderianus
TGAGGGTGTTACACTTAACTCCTAGGGCAGAAACTGGATACAGCCAGAAATACCCTTCAAAATCATTTTAATTTATCAGAAAGTACAGATCAGTCCCTTTTCTCACATAGTATAAATAGCTATTTTTCTTTTGGCATCTAACTCATTCTTGCTGTTTTGTTGAAATGTTTTCAAAGAAGTTGGCCTCTGTTTAACAGTCATTTTGTATGGAAAATGGTACCGGTAGCTTTGAACTCGAGTCACTCTCAGCTCCCACCTGAGAACAACACACAAACACCCGGGCTGCGGTGGGGCCACATCTTCACCCACAAGCGCCCCCCCCCCCCCCGGCCTGCGGCCTCAGACTGAAGATCTAAGGGCCCCTCAGCCCCCCGGTGGCTCCAGCCTCCGCGCTCTGCTTGCCGAGGGGCAGACAGGACGCTGCAGGTTACTCAGGTTGCCTTCCTGCCGCTGATAGCGGATCCCGCTTCCCGCCTTGGAAACCACTGCTCCGACTCACACCCTCACCTAGGGCGGGGCGGGCCGTGTCCCAGAGGACAGAGAGAACTCCATCTGCTGCTTCTTCCTATACCGGAAATCACACCTGGAGGAAAACTTTATAAGAATACACTATATCCAGCTTCGAAGCAAACAAATTATTAGGAAAAACCTTTTCGAGTGAGGTTAGTAAGTGAAATTAAACATAAAACAACCCATCTTTGATAGAGTTTTTGTATAGAAACTTGCTCATTCCTCATTCCATTTCCAGAGATAAGCTGTTTGACTAAAGTCAGCCTCTTGTTGGTTAAATTTGGGTTATCTCCCAGCACTGACGATGGGGGAAGGACAGTGTTCCCCCCAAGATTTGAAGAGAACTTCTGTCTACTGGGCTCAACTGTAGAGGTCATGTGATGCTTATGGTGGTTTTCCACAATTTCCATAACTTTTACCATCACAATGCAGGTGTTATTTCCTGTAATGAAGCACTGTTTAGCAAGTTATAATGAAGGCTCCAGCCTGCTTTCCCTGGAGGAGGTTTAGATAGAAGAGGAAAAATTTCCAGTTCACTCACATCTTTAAGCAAAAAAATAAAAACTTGGAACTACATGGGACAAGTTGAATGTGCCTGTGCTGATCTCTCCCCCTCCCTCTTCTTTCTCCATTTCTCTCTTTTTCTCTGCGCTGAATACCACATCCATTTTTAACTGGTTTACACCATTTATCTCTGTGAAGTTCAGTTACAGCTCTCGTTTAAAGCTGCTTTTAGTGTACATTGCTCCATACTGTTCACTCACTTCCATTTGATTCACAGCATGGGTTTTTTCAAGCTTTGTCAGCCGTGTGTTCCTTATTCACCTGTTCTTCCTACAAGACTCCTCTGAAGGAGGGTCATTCTCATGTTTCTTGCGACAGTGCAGTTTAGGTTGTGTCTAAAGGATACATGTGCAGTAGAATAAACTATTATTTTCTGGGATTTACTGAAATCAAAGTAATTATTTCTTATTATAGAGACATCCTCATCAAGCTACTCTGTATAGAAACTGAAATATTCTAAATTCATTGGTTAAATTAACTTGGCTTAGCCCAGCAGGCAAGTATTGGGGGAAAATTGTGTCTTAATCTTATGTTAACTTCGAAAAGTATGAAATGTAAAAGAGGATTAATTTCTATATTTGCAGAAAGATAATATGCCTTTCTTGCATTTCATGTTTGCGCATTGAAAACAGTAACTAATGAATTCTTCCCTGTATCTGAACCGGATGACTAAGGATAAAATAAATGGAAAGATAGATTACTTGTTCAAGCTTTCAGGAGATGGTCTGGACCCCCAAGTTTAAGCATAATCACATTATTATTGAGTGCATTAAGGGTACTGTTGGCTGAAGCAAAGCAAGAGAGAGCTTCACACTGTAATTTGTACCACTATCATTGCTTTCTGAATCACAAGGTGAGGAGATTGTTGCTGCACATAGCAAAGAACAAGGAATGTGAGATTACTATTTTTCTACTCAAAAATGCTGTCATGATAAGCCAAGAATTGATGTATGTACTAATTATTTAGTGTTTTATGCACACACTGATTAGTACCCCTTAAGTCAATCAAGACAATAGTAATAATATCCAACCAAGATGAAAATACCTATCTCCTTTCTATTCTTTTATTTTCAAACTGAAACCCAAAATCATGCACATTTATGTCATAGTTTGGGTATTTTAGAGCCTATGCAAATCTTTATTTTGAGACAGCGTCCTGCCAATTGCCCAGGCTGCACTAAAACTATGTCTTCCTCAGCTTCTAAGTAGCTGGGATCACACGTAAATGCTCCTGCTTGCAGCTGCCCTCACACACATTACATGATGTTCAAATCATTGCACACATATATATCTTTTCAAACATTTATTATTTCTTTTGAGCAAACATATTAAAAAATTTTAATTCTGGCTTTTGAAAATGCAATATATATTATCATTATTTATAGATACCCTGTTTTCCAATGGAAAACTGGAAATTACTTCTATACAACTGTGACTTAGTATCTATCAGCCAAGCATGTACAGTGTTCCTTCCTTTCCTACCTCATTTCTGGTAACCACTATTCTACTCACACTTTCTATAAAATCAACATTTATAGATATTGTTTGAGGGAAAATATGTGGTATTTGTCTTTCTGTGCCTGGCTTATTTCAAGTAAATGAACGTCTTCAGTCCAATGTTGTCACAACTGAGAAGATTTTATCATTTGTATGGCTGAATAGTATTCCTGAATGTGAATATGTCATACTTTATTCATTTATCTATTGATGGATCCTTAAGCTGACTCAATTTCTTGGCTTTGTCAACAGTGTTACAATAAACACAGACATGCACAAATCTCTCCAATACGCTGATTTCATTTCCTTTGCATATATATACTATATATTATATATATAAATATTATATATATATGACGCATTTCTACAAAGATTTTGGGAGAAAATTATGTCATAATTAAAATGTGACATTATAGCTGTCTAAAAGCCAATGTTGCCTTCCCCAAGAGCTAGCTAAGGCATGTGGAATATTATTCCATTTTGCCTCCAATCACAGAGGAGGCCTCAATGGCCTGTGATTCTGTGGTGCACAAAGACAAGATCACATCAGCTGAAGACATCCTGATTTCTAGAGAACCCAGTAATAACACAAGAGAGAAAGGTTTCACCTGGGGAGGGATGAGCCCCTTGTCAGCTTGGCTAGCCCACTTTCTGTCTGGGAATGGTCTCCTTCCTGCCCTCATCAGCATAAGATTTGCATCATCCTACGATCATAGCTCATCACCACTACCCACTATGTCACTCTTACTCCTTCCCATTATTGTCTACACCCAATAAATTCTGCCTAGTGTGGAGAGTCTTGGCCTTTGTCTACTCTGAGACACTGGCCTCCTGGTCATTCGTATACTTTGAACTTATGCAGGTCCCTTTGGGACTTGCCACAGCTCTTTTTAAGCAGTTGGAGGAAATCAGCTTCCACTGTATATACCGAGTAGTAGGCAGATTTACATGTCTGTAAAGAAGATTCATTGCTCACACCAGGACAGCCTTATTCAGGTTGAGCTTTTAAGCAAAATTTTGCATTGTTTTGCACATTGTACATATTCCCCCAAGCTCATTCAAAATGATAGAACAGTCCATCCTCTTACCCTCTTCTGCAGGTGAGATCTCTCTAACCTGTTGCTGTTGGGAGAGGATCACCCACAGTCCCACAGCCAGGGGAGGGACCATTGGCTCAACTGTGATCACGTGACATATGGCATCACACAATGCAAGATATTACTCATTTGTCATGTTACAATCTATTAGAAGTATTTGCTCATCTGGCAGAGTCAATGTAGAAAAATTACTCCCAATCCAAGGTTTTACTGTGTTTTGAAGGCAATTAGTATAAAGAATTCAGTTTGTGCTTTTTTTTTTTTTTACTCAAGGTTAGTTTGTTTCTTCAGCGTATATTGTGGTTTTATATGAATTTCAGGATTATTTTTTCTAGTTCTGTGAAGCATGTCATTGGTATTGTGACAAAGACTGAATTGAACCTGTACATAAATTATTGTGATTATTGCAGATGTTTTAACCATGTAAGTACTACCATTCTGTGAACAAAGAAATTCTTCAATTAGAAACCTGGAGACAATACACAAATTCCTGGAAACATAAACATTATGATAACTGAATCATGAAGACAGGAAATTTAACAGATCAATAATGAGTAAGTAGATTTGCTCAATAATAAAATTATTCTTTCTTGTCAACAAAAAGTCTAGGACCAGATGTTGTGACTGCTGGATTCTAGCAATCATGTCAAGGATAAATACTAATTCTTTTCACAATATCATGAAACTATCCAAGAGGAAGGAATTCCTCCAAATTAATTTTACAAGGTTAGCATTACACTGATTCCAAAACTAAATAAGGATACAACAAAAATGAAAGCTACAATTCTTGGATAAGCATCAAAATATCAGTTTTATTTATCATCCCTCCTGTTCAATATTCTCAAAATATTACCTAGATCAATTGAGAATAGAAAGAAATAAATGGGATAGGAATAGCAAGGAAGAAGTGAAATTATCATCATCTTTTATTATCCTTTAAAAACTGAATTGAAGTGAACCTAAATGTAACCTTTGCTGTTTCTGCACTTTGATAGTTTTACCTTTTCTAGGTTTGGGAATTTTCCTCTAATTATTTATTTGAATACACTTCTATCTTATTGGCATTTCCAAGCCTTACTTGAAGCTTACTAGTCTGAATGTTTATTCTTTTAATACTGCCACAAACTTTCTACCGAGATTTCTTGTAGGAGCTTCTTTTCTTCCTCTTTATTCATTTTTCTTCTTTCTTCACTGTTATGACTTGTATATAGGTGTATCTCCCAAGTTCTATGTGGTCCTACTTGGGGTTGTTCAAGGAGGGCTACATCTAGGATATGGTGATGATTTGGGCATGGATAGTGGGAGGGGCCAGCCTACCTGTTAGTTGGTCCCCCGAAATGGCAGGTAGTTTGAAACAAACAAAGGCTTTTGGTTCTGCATTGCTGCCCAATGACAGTGCTTGCTGCCTTCTGCTTGCCACACCACAGACAGTTTCCCCTTCTGGTGCCCCTCTGGCATGCCACCCTGCCTTGAACTCACATGACTATGGGCTGAAATCTCTGCAAAGTGTGATCTACAATAAACCTTCCTTCCTCTAATTTTGGGTGCTGGGTACTTTGTCACAGCAATGAGAAAAAGTAACTAAAACAGAATTTGGTGCCAAGAATGGGGTTGTTGTTATGACATTTCCTGCCCTTGTGTTTCAGGAACTTTAAACTGTTCTTGATGGGAGACTCTGATCAGAGCTCAAAAGACCAAAAATGATGATAGAAATGCAACAGGTAAAGACAAGACTCAGGATGCTTCTGTTGGAAAAGAGGATTATATTTGTTGTCAGATTTCATTCTATGTGTGTTACATTCTGACAAAAAAAAATGTGCCTTGGGCTGGAGGGTTAGCTCAGTGGTTCCAGCACCTTCCTCGCAAGTCAAGGTCCTGAGTTCGATTCCTGGTAACCATAAATAATGCCGGATGTGGTGACTTACGCCCACCATCAATCAATACCACATACCACAGTGCCAGTCCTGGTGGTTCACGCCTGTAATCCCAGCACTTGGGAGGCAGACACAGGAGGATTGCTGAGTTCAAGGCTTACCTGGGCTACATAGTGAGCTCAGGGCCAGCCTGAACTACAAAGCGAGACCCTGTCTCAAAAAAAAAAAAAGTGCCTGAATTTTCCTATTGTTCCTGGATCCCTGAATCTCCTATTGTTCACTGAGCCTCCTTTTGGTGTTTGCTGTTAGTGGTGACATCTACATATGGAAGGATGAAGTACTTATTCCAATCTCTATAATCTGACTTTGTGTGTGCTCATCTTTTCAGGCGGCTCATATTTTTGCTAAGCCTCTGATCACTGCTGCTATATCAATACTTCATTGTGCCCTCAGTTTGGGTGTGGGTCTGTGCTTCTAGCATGTCACTGTGTCAGGCCTGGAGGCATCCCCAGAGCTAAGTTTGTTGTTAATGTGAACTTGTTCAGGATGGACAGAAGGAATAATTTAAAGTGGTGCAACATTCCTTCCAGCCTCCACTTAAAACTGGTATGGAGTGAGATTTTTAGTCTACAGACATAAGCCTGTGCTCAGATATTGAGCCTCACTCTTAAAGCAGCAGCTACAGGCTCCAAAAACTTGGACTAGCCTCTCATTTATACCCCCATGCAAACACTGACTCTTTCTGTTGTGTTACACATGGTTAGGGGAGAGGCAGGATGTGTAATTCTGCAGCCACTATGGGATTGCACCAAGAACCCACAGCCAAGACAGCATAGGGACAGGGCTAAGGCCCAGCTACCCGCCCACTACTGTGGTACCTTCATAGTTCAGGACTGCTACAACAGTGCAATGGATACATGGCTGCAATGGAAACTGACCATACTAGGGGCTCTGGGTCTGTCTCCACCCATTATTGTGGTATATGTAGAGACTCTGCCCATGGATGCTGGACTGGATGGCAACTGCTGATTCTGCCTGGTATTCATCTTCACCATGGTGAACCCAGTACTGAGTTCCAAAGCAAAGTGCAGTGCTCATGTTCCTGTCCTAAAACCCAGGACCTACAATGTTTTACTCAGTTGTACTATTTGAATTGGGGGCAGGGTGCAGGTAAAAGTAGTAACTTGGTGGTCAAGGTTAAAGTGAGTCCTGAGTATATATCCTCTGACACTGGCTCTATTTGGTACTGAGTTCCGGGGGGGGGGGCGTTGAGTTCCTAATATGAAGACTTAGTTCTCTGTCCTTCCACCAAAGGGGAGGCATTAAGGAGGAACTGACACAGGTAACTTTCTTTCTCTGTCTTCTTCAATGCACCTTATTACTACTCTAAAGCTATATATTGTAATATCTTACCTGGTTCTATCAGCTCTTGTGAAGACACTTTCATGTGTGAATAGTTGTTCAAATGAATGTTTCTCTCGAGAGAGAATTGCTGAAGGTCTTACTCCACTCCAACATAGCTCTGCCCTCTATATTCATTTCCCAACAAAGGAAAATTGATTGCATTGTCAAGAATTCAGTTTTAACAGTTCAACTTCTTATAATAAAAGTTGTCTTTGTCATAAATCGAAGGGACTCAGATTCACTTTAAAGTCCACATAAATGCAGCGCTTTGTCTAACAATTTCTGTACAACTTCACTCTTATAACATTAATATTCATGTTTTTTAATCTTGAGACAAAGATCTTGGTATTTGATTACTCCAATTCCACTCTAGAATATTTACAGCAGGGACATTAAAAAGCCCACTGCAATAATACCTCTTATATAATTGATCTAACTAACAATGAAGTAGAACATATTAAAATGGGATTCTTGTGGTTTAGGGGTATATCATACTTTCACAGTAATTTTGTGCATGTAATCAGATCACATCAAGTCAAGGTATGCATCTTTAATGATACAGGTCTAAGAATAAAATCATGGATACTGTAATGAACAACAGGAACTAACCTCCTTCTCTTCAATGAGCACACAATCTAGTTCTAAAGGTAGATGTGATGTGCAGGATTTTTTTTTTTTGCAGTACCAGAGATCGAAGGATGTGCAGGATTTTTATGGTGCTGAATGTAGTGTGAAATGCCAAATATGAAATTCTGTCAAGAATCCTAGACAGTTACAGGGAAAAAAAGGATCAATTATAACCAAGAAGCCATCATTGAAAATGTCTTTGAAATGTTCTGCATTTGAGATCAAGGTTAAAAGGTGGTTATTTCATTGATCAACGCCTCCACCTGACTGGTGTGTCATCTCTCATATCTTGGCATGTTGAAGGCACAGAAATATATATTGTAATCTATACACTGGCAATGGTGAGTAGTCCATTATAGTTATAAAGTGTGTGCCCAAAACATAGTTGCAAAAGTGCACAGAAAAAGCACATGGGCTACTTTAATTGCAGTATCAAAATAAACTTGTAAATAAGTTAGTACAAACACTGTTACCCCTAGTTTGCTGATTAGAAAGAAGAGAATTAAATGAGTTTGCTCTCAACTCCATTGTGGTAGTTGACTAAAAGAATGTATAAGGATTTATTTTTCTCAAGCAAGGAAATAAGTGAGGAGAGTCGTCAAGAGGAGGAGACAAAGCCAAAGTGAGGGCAGACAGACACAAATCTGAAACAAACATACAGATGATGCCTGTCTCTGTCTTTCCTCATCTCACTAATGTTGAACAGCCACTGTGGAAACAGACCTCTTTGCTACAGAGCTATACACACACTTGTCCAAGGATTCAGAGAACCAAGGAGGAAATCCGTGGGAGAAGGGGATACTTTGAGTCTATCAGTGGTCTCTGTAACACATGCAGCAGAAGATCACAAAAACATGAACCATAAATCATGTGGCCTACAGTGAAATGGAGAGCATGAAAAACCTCCATTTTGTCACTGATGTCTTTCAGGTTTCAAAGAAATTTCTCGGGTGCCCAATACTCAGATTCACACAGGAGAGGAAATTCAGGAATGTAGACTCCGCACAAGTTGACTTATAAAAGCTATTATAATCGTAGAGTCTTTTGTTATTGTTCTATTTCTCAAAGGAGTAATTTTTTAAATTGAATTCTATATTGGTACAATTTATATACATCTCAAAATCATGTATAACATTGGGGAATTTGTACCAGTATATGGCACAAGTTAATTCTCATTTTTACCCATATCCCTACCCACCCACACCTCCTCACCCCCTTTATACACGCTCTTTTATTTTATTTCTGTATCATATTTATTCCTTCCCTCATTACATTCCCACAACAAGTTTCCTATAGAAATTTTCCACTCTATAAAAGCTATCCTACATTCTAGAGCTCATTTGCATCTACAGGTGTTCATGCCAAAGAGAAGATCCGAAAATTGTCTATCTGTGATCTATTGATTTCACTTATTAGTATATCCTCCAGCTGTCTCCATTTGCACCTAAATGGATCGATCTTGTCATTCTTTATGGCAGAGTAATACTCCATTTTATTTAAAAAAGCACATCTTCTTTATCCACTCTCCAGTTGATGGACATTTGGGTTGTTGCCAAGATTGAGCTGTCACGAACTGAGCTGCTATGAACAAGAGTGTATATCTGTCTTTCCAATGTGATTTTAAAAATTCTTTTGAGTATATTCCTAGCAGGGAGATAGCTGGGTCAAATGGGACCCCTAGTCCTAGTTTTCTGAGAAATCTCCACACGGATCTCCACAATGGTTGCAAAAGTCTGCAATCCCACCAACAGTGGAGAAGGGTTCCTTTCTCCCCACAGCCATGCCAGCATTTGTTGTTGGTTGGTTTTGTGATCGCGGCCATTCTTTGTGGAGTGAGATGAAATCTCAGTGTGGTTTTCATTTGCATCTCTCGAATGACCAGTGATGTTGAACATTTCTTCATATGTTTCTTGGCTGCTTTGACGTCTACCTCTGAGAAGTGTCTGTTCATTTCAGTTGCTCATTTTTGATTGGGTCTTTAAACTTGGGGAGGCTGATCTGTTTGAGTTCTTTATATATTGTAGATAATAGCCCTTTGTCTGATACACAGCTAGTAAAGATTTTTTCCCATGTTGTTGGTTGTCTTCTAGCAGTGCCAGCGACTTCTTTGGCTGTGCAGAAGTTTTTCAGTAGAATGAGATCCCATTTGTTGATTCTTTCTGCTAGTTCTTCTGCTATAGAGGTTTTATTCATAAAGTCTCTGCCTAAGCCAATGCCTCCAAGAGTTTTACCCAGTCTATTTTCCAGCAGGCTTATTGTTTCATTTTAATGTTTAAGTCTTGTATCCACTGTGAGTTTAGTTTTGTGCATGGTGAAAGAGATAGGTCTAGCTTTAGCTTTTGGCAGGCCAAAGCCCAGTTTTTCCAGCAACATTTGTTAAAGAGGCTGTCTTTCTTCCATTGGGGATGTTTGGCTCTTTTGTCAAAGATAAGGTGGCTTAGTGTATCTGGAGTTGTATCTGGGTCTTCTAATATATTTCACTGGTCCTTGGGTCTGTTACTTTGCCAGTACCATGCAGTTTTTATCACAGCAGCTTTAGAGTAGAGTTTTAAATTGGGGATTATAATACCCCCTGCAATGCCGTGGTTGGTTAGAATTGCTTTTGCTATTCTAGGTTTCTTGTGTTTCCAGATGAATTTTTGTATTATTTTCTCTAGCTCTGTGAAATATACCGTTGGAATTTCAATTGGAATTGCATTGAATCTATATAGTAGTTGTGGGAGTATAGCCATTTTGATGATGTTGGTTCTCCCTACCCAGAAACAAGGGATATCTTTCCACTTTCTGGTTTCCTTTTCATCTCAGTTTTCAGAGTCCAATAGTTTTCAGAGTTGAGGTCTTTCACTTCCTTTGTTAGGTTGATTCCTAGATATTTCATTTTTCTGGGTGCTACTGTGAAAGGGATTGCCTCCCCAATATCTCTTTCAGTGAGTCTGTTGTTTGTGTAGACAAAGGCTGTTGATTTTTGAGCATTTACCCTGTATCCAGCAACACTACCAAATTTGGTAATTAAGTTTAGCAGTCTTTTGGTTGAGTTTTTAGTATCCTGTAGATAGAGTATCATATCATCAGCAAATAATGACAGTTTAACTTCTTCCTTTCCTATCTTTATTCCTTTTATATATTTGTCCTGCCTGATTGCTATGGCTAATGTTTCCAGTACTATATTAAACAAGAGTGGTGACAACGGGCATCCTTTTCTCATTCCTGACCTTAGTGTAAAAGGTTTCAGTTTTTGCCCATTGAGTATGATGCTGGCTGTTGGTTTCTCATAAATAGCTTGTATTAAATTGAGATAAAGTCCATTGATTCCAATTCTCTGTAGGGTTTTGATCATAAATGGGTGTTGGATTTTGTCAAATGCTTTTTTCTGCATCTGTTGAGATAATCATATGGTTTTTGTCCTTGAGTCTGTTAATATAGTGTATTACATTAATTGATTTACACATGTTGAACCAGCCTTGCATCCCTGGGATAAATCCGACTTGATCAGGGTGTATGATTTTCTTGATAACTCTCTGTATTCTGTTTGCAAGTATCATATTGAGGAATTTTGTGTCAATGTTCATTAGAGAGATTGGCCTGTAGTTTTCTTTTTTGGTGGGATCTTTCCCTGCCTTTGGAGTCAAGGTGATAGTTGCTTCAAGGAATGATTTGGGGAGTACTGCTTCCCTTTCAATTTCATTAAAGAGATTGAGAAGTACTGGTATTAACTCTTCTTTAAAAGTTTTGTAGAATTCAGCAGTGAAGCCATCAGGACCAGGGATTTTCTTTGTTGGTAAGTTTTTTTATTACATTTTCAATTTCCCAGATTGTTTTCGGGTTGTTTAACATTTTTATATCCTCTTAATTCAGCTTTAGAAAGTCATATGAGACTAGGAATCTATTCATTTCTTCTAGATTTTCCATCTTCTTGGAGTATAGATTTTCAAAATATGTGTTTATGATCATTTGGACTTCTACGTCTTTGCTGATTCCCCCCATTGTCATTCCTTATAGCATGGATTTGAGCCTTTTCCTTCCTTTGTTTGATAAGGTTGGCTAAGGGTCTGTCCATCTTATTTATCCTTTCAAAGAACCAACTCTTTGATTCATTGATTCTTTGTATTGTTCTCTTTGTCTCCACTGCATTAATTTCTGCTCTGATCCTTATAATTTCCTCTCTAGTATGTGCTTTGGGTTTGTTTTGCTCCTCTTTTTCTAA
>PVIC010053635.1:0-11781 GCA_004025085.1 Thryonomys swinderianus
TGAGCCACCACACCTGGCATTGTGGTGTGCGGTGTTGATTGTTGGTGGATGTGAGTCTCCACGCCCAGCATTATATGTGGTTACTGGGGATTGAACTCAGGACCTTGCGCTTGCGAGGCAGGCGCTGGAACCACTGAACTAACCCTCCGGCCCTAGAAAAGCTATTTTCTTCTCAGCATTATACAAAGCATATTACCCTGTATATAGCAATGTACTTCGCTCACTCTCCCATTTGATTGTGAGCTCCCTGAGAACAGGAAGAGTTCTGTTTTTCATTGAAATCCTACAGAATCAGCACATAGTCAGTGTTTGGGAAGCCTACAAAAAGCATTTTCTGAGAAGGAGCTGTTTATACAGCAAGAATGCTGAAGCAATGAAGAAAAAGTGGCAATAATGTGATCCACTTGTTTTGCTAGACCGCCAAGGATACCTTGGTAAATATTAGTTAATGTGTAGCCTTTTGTTTGCTATTAAGATTTACTGATTTCAGTAGAACGGGACCTAAAAGAGTGAATATGTTATATAACAATCAGACACCAGGGACAACTTCTAACCATGCAATAGTTTATAAAATACACACCGGCTCTGTATGTGGTTAGATTAAATCCCATTATCTAAGCAGAGTAGGATATATGTAATAATGGTTTTCAGTGTGAGTGATGGGTTTGGTTAGGGGATGAACTTATCCTGTATCCTTGCATTGTCCACATAGAAATCTTCCCACTCTGAAGAGATAGATCAAGAGCACTGGCTAATCCAGTGCCCGTGAAAAGCGCTTTCAGAAAATGCCAGCTTTTCCTGAATAAATCCAACAATAAAGCTCCCTTTCAATCTCAGTTTCTTACATAATAGTGACATTTATATAGAGAGATTAACATGGTATCTTGTTTCTTTCTGGGGTGATCTTACTTTCATCTTGCAAATACATCCCTATCTGTGTTCGTATCTATGTATGCCTGTAGCTTTATGAACACTCGGAAAATTCAGCATCTCGGTGTGTTTTGGAAAATAAGCTGGGAGATGGATGATAACTGTTTCTGGCCAAAAGTTATGTGGCATGACTTAGGGGAACAGCAAGAGAGCTATAGAGCGTGGCAAGGGAAAGGAAGGCAATACTGGAATCCAACCCACGCCTGCTGCCCAGGGACCTGAGCTAGTGGTTTGTCATGTCTTAGCATGACGGTATTCAAGCCATGTGAGGTTTGGAAAATTATATATACCTAGCTGGGCTTGATCTGGGAACAACCACTTGCCTTAGTTGAAGCCACACAACTGCACTAGTAAGTTGTGTTTTCAAGCTAATACAAATTAGCATCATCCACTGGCAAAAGTCTAAGATAAATTAGGCTGGATCTCAGAGACACCAGCCAGTGTCTGGACCAGCTCCCACCACCGATTCCTTGCTTTTCCCAGCCATGGATGCCGCGGGCCAGAATATGTTTAGGAAGCTGGTAAGTGCTGACTATCTGGGGAAGGCATTATAGGCTGCTGATTGCTTTGTTTCATCTCCTCATAAGGCCAGCCAGTTGTCTTTTTATTAAGGTAGTTATGGAAACCCAAACTTATCCAAGAAATACACCAAGGGGTACATTCTCATTTTACAGAAATCATCTTCAAAAGTGGAACAAATCTCAAAGGGGCTGGAGAAGGGTGATGGGGGGGGATCCCCAGAAGGTGGTGTTTTAGAAGCCATCTTTGGAATTAAAATGTATGACAAAGGAAATGTGGATAAATGTCTTTGAGTTGATTATTAAGGTGAGATACATTCTGTAAAGAGCTTGGTAAGTACTATGAGCTTCCATGCAAATGGCAGAGTCAGTGTCCAGAGCTGTAGGGCAGGTTCTAGGACCTGTGGAAGGCACAGAGTGGGTGAAGGAAAAAAGACATCTCCCCTGTGTGCCTCCTTGAGACACCCCTAACCCTCTCTGAGGACTGGAGGTTCGTGAGGGTTGGGCAGGGCCCCTGAGCCTGCGCCTGCCTGTTTGCTGTCTTGGCAGCATCTTTTTTGTGTATATCTTTAGAATCTGTCCTTTACATTTCAAATCACCACAGCTGTGGTTTTCTTCTCACCACCTCTACTTGTGTTGGCTTTTTGTGTTTTTACCTGGGTTAAGGCCTTGAACTAGACACTGTGGAATATCACTTTTGTTTAAAAAGTATCACTAAGGTGGTTTCGCTTCCTAGTTTTTATGAATAAATGTGTTTTGGGAGGGGGATTTTGAAATCTATTTTAAAAACATATTTGCATTTAATGAAAAATACCACGAAGACATCGCTAACCACGATGGACACACCTTGATTTTCTTTGATGCAGAGGAAGAAGTAGTCTCCTGTTTGTGACTCCTGAGTTTCACCACTGTTCGCTCTTTAGGGGAAAGTCCCTTCACTCTTTTGGTGTAAAATGGAAGTTACAAAAAATGCCCTTGATAAGAAGTCATTGAGCAGATAGTATTTTGAACATTTAGCAAATTGTTCCACTATTTGTGGAATAAGTCATGTTAATAGGTGGTGCCAGCTACTGGGATCTAGGAAAGAATGGTTTGACCTTGATGGAGCCCTGTTAGTGCTCACCTGCTCTATACTCTGGGGCCAGGACAAGAGTGTGAGGGATGATCCTGACTCTCATACTTTCTTTTTGGAAACAATGCAAACCCTGGAGAGATAGGTTTATAGATCCACAGAGAAGGCCTCTGTGACATCATCTGGTGTGTTCTGAACTCTGTTCCAAACAGTCATTTTAAGAAAGAAATTTGACCACTTGTGTACTCATCATAATGTGTGTTAGGGAAATCTGAGACTAGAATGGAAAATTTGATAACTGAAGTTTCTCTGAAGTGGAGGCAAGAAGCCTTATGTTCCTGTTCTATCCTGCCACTGGTTAGGTATTTGACTTAGGATAAGTCATTTAATTTTCTGAGTGTCAATTCTTTTATCACCAAGTGAGTATACAAGATGATTTAGGTAGCATGTTGATTTAGGTAGCATGTAATTTTCCTGGTTATTTATTTTGATATATCACAAAAATATAAACACTGATTCATGCTCACAACTTCATAGAATTTGCTGGTTATCAGAAGGGAACCTTTACTCCAGAAATAAGGGTGTAGTTTGAAGAAAAATATCAAATAAAGGCATAAACCATACTTATTTCTTAAAACTAATTATGACAAAATATTTTTAAGATGTGTCATTGACTGAGGTCATGAGATACCTGAATATTTAACTTCCTGGAGTGTGTCCATTTTTATCCTTGTTGTTAGTTTTATATTTAAGCCTTTTGGGGCTGGGTTTTACTGGAAATAGCTTCCAAGTGCTTACACGGGTGTTCAGTGAGCCAGGCAGTTTGAACGATTATTTCATATGTAGTTAGGTCTGTGTGTGAGTCATCAGACTCACTGCTGCTATAGACATCATCTTATTTCTGTTTTTCCTCTGGTGTGATTGCAGATCAGGGTGTTGACAGAAAGGATGTTCAAACATCTTCGGAAATGGTTTGTCACTCACTGTTCTGGACGTGCTCGGCAGAGAGCAAGGCTAGTCTCCAAAGATGGGCGATGCAACATAGAATTTGGCAACGTGGATGTACAGTCAAGGTTTATATTCTTTGTGGACATCTGGACAACTGTGCTGGACCTCAAATGGAGATACAAAATGACCATTTTCATCTCAGCCTTCTTGGGGAGCTGGTTCCTCTTTGGTCTCCTGTGGTATGTGGTGGCCTATGTTCACAAAGACCTCCCAGAGTTCCATCCTCCCGACAATCACACCCCCTGTGTGGAGAACATTAATGGCATGACCTCAGCTTTTCTGTTTTCTCTGGAAACTCAAGTGACCATTGGGTATGGATTTAGGTGTGTGACAGAACAATGCGCCACTGCCATTTTTCTACTAATATTCCAGTCTATTCTTGGAGTTGTCATCAATTCTTTCATGTGTGGTGCCATCTTGGCCAAAATCTCCCGACCCAAAAAACGTGCCAAGACCATTACATTCAGCAAGAATGCAGTGATTAGCAAGCGGGGTGGGAAGCTCTGTCTCCTGATCCGAGTGGCTAATCTTAGGAAGAGTCTCCTAATTGGAGGTCACATATATGGAAAATTGCTGAAGACCACAATCACTCCTGAAGGAGAAACTATTATTTTGGACCAGACCAATGTCAACTTCGTAGTTGATACTGGCAATGAAAATTTATTCTTCATCTCCCCACTGACAATTTACCACATAATTGATCACAATAGTCCCTTCTTCCACATGGCAGCGGAAACTCTTTCCCAGCAAGACTTTGAGTTAGTGGTGTTTTTAGATGCTACAGTGGAATCAACTAGTGCTACTTGCCAAGTCCGAACATCTTACGTCCCAGAGGAGGTGCTTTGGGGCTACCGTTTTGTTCCCATAGTCTCTAAGACCAAGGAAGGGAAATATAGAGTGGATTTCCATAACTTTAGTAAGACTGTGCAAGTGGAGACCCCTCACTGTGCCATGTGTCTTTATAATGAGAAAGATGCTAGAACCAGGATAAAGCTAGGCTATGACAACCCTAACTTTGTCTTGTTAGAAATCAATGAAACAGATGACACCAAAATGTAGCAGTGGCATTCACCATGAGTAAAGCCAAGTTTTCTAGGTACCTAGTGACTTCAGAATTGTGAAGCAATTATGAACGCAAAAATCTTTAGGATCTACCAGCATAATGATTCCTAACCCCGTAACTGTGATCCTATAAGATACATGACTCTACAAGACTATGGTCTTTGCACACATGATGCCTTTATATGAAACTACATATGAAAGCTACAAGAGTTCACTTGGAAACTTGAATATGATTATTTTAGGTCATTCGGTGTTCATGGGTAGAGATGATATCAAGTCTCATGGACAAGCCAATAGGATTAAGGAACAGCCATATGTTCGTTTCCATTCTGATAGGAAAAACGTCATTCTCATTTTAGCACTGATTTTATCACTGGTAAAGTTTTCTCCTGAAATGAGTTAACAGACCAACGGCAATGGGAAGAAGCTGTTACACAATAAATGGCTTGGGGGAGCTAACCCTCTTGAGCTCTGATCATTGGAGCCTTCACTGAGCCTGGGTCATGTGTGTTTCACAAGGAGAAAGGAAAAGCACAGTCCAGGGACTCCACAGGATGCAAACATGCTTTGCTTTATGGCTTGTGCAGATGCAGCAGTCCAAACTGGGCTTTGACCCAAATGATCTCCTCATTGAGACAGAGACTTGATCTATACTTCAGCATCTTGATGAACTATTGGCAGAACAGAATGCTTGAGTTGAAAACGGTGGTGATATCACCTTTACTTTGCACTGGACCAGTTAAGGATCTGCAGATCTGTTAAGAGTATTTCCTGCTCATTTAAGATGGTAGGGAGGATTTTAAGAATACTAATGGTTAAAGTGTCTTGTGTTTCTCTGCCTAAGGTTTGCACTGAAATGGTATTTCTGAAGAACTGGGAAAGGGGAAGCAATAAGATGTGACCTTATGGTCAGGACATTTTGTGGCCTTCGTGTCTCTAAGCCAGGCCCACATCTTTTGAAAAGGGATTAGCCTAATGGAAACACTGCCCCCTTAGGGGCAGGATTTAATGTGAATATTGTATAGTTTCCCTGAATTGTTTTGAGTATATTCTGGAAAAAATGGAAATCAAAGCTGTTTGAGAATCAAGATGATTCAGTGTGTTAATTAATATTAGTCATATTAAAATTCTGAAACTAGTGTCCATTTTTATGCACTAAATGTGGCAGGGCAACTGGGGGAAATACTCTTGCCCAGAGCAGGCTTTCTCCTGGAAGGGACAGAACTGGTGGGAAGGCAGCAGGCAGGTGGAGCGTATCTGTTGCCTTGACTCGCTGCAGGAAGTGAGCTTGGCTGCAGATGCTCCCCTTCCGGTACAACTGGGTCAGGCTGTCCACTGGGAGCTTTTGTACTTGTAGCAGCAGCCGCTGGCAGGTGTAGAGATAGGTCTCTCTCCAGGCTTGAACTGGGGTTTGTACAGATCTGTACAAACACTCTTGTCCTTCGAACCCAGATGAGTGGGAACCCTGGTGGGTCTAGGGTTGAACACTTTGTTGGCGACCAAAGCAAAGGGATACAACTGGCTGTTGTGGGAGATCACCCTCACCTGAAAGTGTTTGAACACCAGAATTTTCTCATCTGACAAAGTTTTTAAAACATTAGGTATCATAAGCTTGAAGAAGCTGGAATTCTCTGAAGGGCCATTATCAAGAGGTTTTATGGCACTGTATTCTTTATAAACTGGAGGCCTTTCACATCTGAGCTCATTTCTTGGGTCCTCCCTGCTCCCTAGCAGCAGGCTTGGGGTGGGAGAAAGGTCAATGCTCAGAAACAAGCCAGTCTCTTTGATGACTGGAATCTTTCTGATTGGTATCTGTTTCTGGATTGTTCTATGGCAAGCTTGTCTGCTTCCCAATATTCCTTTATTAGGATTGAAGTACTCCATGCCTGGATTGAAGTCTTCTTTTAATACCCATTCCCATGGAACCTCTAGCAACCATGAAGCACATCCAATAAAGTCCTTAGGAAATGAACCTGGAGAAGGTAACTTTTGATAATTCCAAGGAGATCCCAAAAAGAGCCCAAGAAACTCTGGGCATTTGGAGAGAAGGGATCATAAAGATACAGCAACTGAATGAGTAAAGAAAACAGATGAGAAAAAACTATGAGAAGGCTGACTTGCCTCTAGGTTAAGGCCAAAGCAAATGGCTGCCTTTTTATTGCTAAGCAGTAACATTTTTCCCAGGCAGACCTGTCCACTCTTACTCATCACAGGTACATTAAATTGTGGTATTCATTGATTTTCTATTTCAAAAGCAATTCTTTTTTTATCTTATTCTCTGATAAAGCTGCTTCCTTCAGTTCATTATTATATTTAAAAATTTTCTTGGTACCTCTTCCTCTTGAATTGCCCAATCTGTCTCTATTATTATGGGGACTGAGACTTGGAGCATCTGACCCAGTGTGGCTTTCCTGGACCTTGGTTGGCTTAACAGCCAATACATAGAGTGGAAGATTGGGAGACTGTCTTTGATAAAGGCAGAAGGAAAAGAAGGAAGAACTGAGGGGATCAGTGTCTGTTTCCATCTTGACAGAGGCCCTGGAGGAAAATCTTCCCAAGTGGATTGTAGGCTCATTGGAACATGCATCATCCTTAGAGAGTTTCATAAAATAAGAGATGAGACCTCAACAGGATCCTCTGTGCAAGCCTTGTCCAGCACAAATGCAGTGAAAGCTCTGGAAGGAATGCAAATGAACCCAGGGCCCGCCCCTGGGCCGTTGCTGTCTGCCATTACAGGAAGTGTGTGTCAATCAAAGCTTGACAGGGGAGATAGAGCATTTTATTTTGGAAGCCAGAAGTTTGAGAACAATGACTGGAATTTCCTCTTTCTGTCCAGCAAGTGCTGTTTGTCACTGGGGAGATAAAAGTCCAGGGGTAGGAAATAAAGGTTATCGGGATCTGCTCAACGCAGAGCCATGTCGGGGGAGGCATGATGGGAGGAGGGGTTATGGGGAAATCTATTTCAATGTCTGTCATTAAGTTTCCATTAAAAGAACATTCAGTTAGGAATTCAAAAATAATTTAATCTCCCTAGCCAGATGCGCCCAGCTGGACTCTGTGGAGCAAAGCCTTATAGAGGGGGAGATCTCGCACCAGTAGGGCTGAGGAGAGGGAGTGTCTCTGTCCAGGGCACCTCTCCTGTGATGGGTGTCCCAGAGCCCCTCTATCTTTCTGGCAAGTGAGAAACCCCAAGACTTGTGTTGTAGTAGGAGAAACTTTGTGGGGTATCAGCAAAGCCACTACTATGTTTAATTTCTCTTTCAAACATTTCACATACATTTCCTCATTTAAATTTCTCAACAATCCTATAGGTCAGTTCAATTATTTCACCTGTTTTTCACATGAGCCAGCTAAAAGAAGGAATTTGTCCAGAGTCTTGGGGCGGTGAATGGGAGCGCTTGTTCAGTCTTCCTTGAAAGTTCGTAAGTTTAAAATCACTTCAGTTACATCCTATGAGGCCTTGTACTGTGACAGGACCTACCAGGGCCCTCCATCAGCTGGACCTTGGGAGGAGGACATGCCCTTGGCCTGCTCTCACACTTTAGAAACAACCATTCATTGCTTAGCACAGGAAGAAGCACTGGCTAGGGTTAATCAACAGTCTGGAATTACAGAAAAAGATTTTCCGGGGGCTCTGCTTAAACTGCCCAGTGTGTCTCCAGAAGTATCATGGGCATCCTGAAGATCTACCTAACCTGTTGGAGAAACATATCATCTCAACACTAATAACATTTATAATACCACATAAAACGTGTGAAATGTGATTGAAATATATAGTGAATGTTTATGTAGAAAATGTCAGTCAAAGACACATTGCCTTTAATCCTCCTAAAATGCTCTCAGTTATTTTGAACCCACTTATCTCATCATTCCTGCCACCTTCTCAAGCAGACCTGAAGTCCTCTTTTAGGAGTATACATATGAGATGTGGTGAAAGACAGCGAGTGCTGCCGCTGAGTGCATCTGATGGAAAGGCAGCCCACAAGAACCTCACAGGGCGTCCTGCTCCACTGCACTCCCGGATCTGGCAGCGCACAACTTTGGGCTCTTCACCGAAGTCAAAATGACCATGAAAGGTAAACCTTCTGAGTCAGTCTGAGACATCAAGGCAGCTACAACGGCACAGCTAGAGACCCTCCCGAAAGAAGACTTCCAGAACTGCTTCAGGCAGTAGCAAGAGTGACAGGATCAGGGTATTTAAAATGAGGATGAGTATTTTGAGGGACAGTAACGACAGGATGTTTTTTTACTATAGTGAATTTTAAGAATTTAAACATTTACCACATTTTTCAATCCCATCTTATGCACACATCAATTGCATATATATTTATGTAATAATCTAAACATATACATATTAATATAGCAATTGAATATATTTAAAACTATATAAGATATTTTATTTCAATCTCTAAGCTAGCGAGGCAGAGAAGGGGAACCTCAGTTGTCCTTGATGAATCTGAATTCTCTGTTCACCTCTCTAATTCTAGGATCGTGCAGTCAGAAAATGGTTTTCGAGTGAATAAGTAAATGAGAGAACGACTTGCTCAGGACTGCCTGGCTAACTGTAGTACTGAACTTGTCCAGTGAGATTTTGACCGAGTAATATCATTTACCAGCTGAGGGACCTTGACAGGCAACTTAACTTTGAAGAGTATCAGTTTCCTTATTTGTAAACCAGAATTTCAAAATAAGATTGAGGGGAGAACTGAGTGAATAATAGATGGGAAAGTCCCTTTGTAGAAAGTAAATGGCAGCTGACAAGGGCAGGAACGCTTGGACTGAATCCCAAGGGCTGGTGGGAAAGGGGGTGGTTCCTGGGGCAGAGCCCACATCTTGTCTTGGTGGGTCAAGAAAGCACAACAGAGGGCGGTGCCGGGTGGAGACTGGAGAGGGCCTCCAGGGATAAGATGACAGTACCTCAGAGGCCTACTGGGGCCCGAGGACCTACGAGCTGGGAATCAGAGGAGAATCTTACTCCCCAGAGTCCATGTTAACCTCCCAAGTGCTCACCTGGGCTCACATGAGCTGGACATAGAATGCCACATGAGGAGGCCCACGGTCCTGTTCACCTCAGGGAGGGCACAGACCCTGGAACTCTGAGGGACCTGTACCACCTTGTAAAATTGTTGATTGTCAGGAAGCCATTTTTTTTAGGAAGGCATTTTTTTAGAAAGCCATTTTTTTTTGTCTTCAGCAAAAAAAATAAATAAATAAAAATAAAAGCATACTTATAGTAATTTCAAAGCCAGATTTTTGACTCTACTGCTAACAAAAAGATGAGTGGTTGTAGTTCTTAAAATTTTTTTTTAATCGCTTGTAGTTCTTTTCTCAATGTGATTATGGACCAGCTTGATAGCGAGGTTCACTTCTTCCAATATCTTTCCAAGTGTTGGGATGTTTATTAGGTTTTTTGTTAACTTACATTTTCTTTTAATGACTATAAATAGAATTTATATGATTTCAAAGTCATGCAACAGAATGTAGAAAACATTTCCTTCCTTCTGTCCTGTACCTTGTTCCCTTCTCCTTGTGTAAAGCTAATCCCTCTCAGTACCTTTCCCTAGAGCTGTTTTTTGAAAATTATACTTTATTTGTAATGGATAAATGATGACTGGATGTATTTACAAGGTACCATGTGATGTTTGGTACATGTCTACAATGTGGAGAGATCAAATTAGGCTAAGTATCCATTGCCCCCAATATTTAATATTTTTTGTGATGAGAGCATTTAAAATTCTCTCCTTTAGCTATTTTGAAACATTTTGATATATATATATAAACATTTTGAAACATTATATATATTGACATTGTTATACATGTCATTCTTTTTTTTTTTTTTTTTTTTTTTTGAGACAGGGTCTCGCTTTGTAGTTCAGGCTGGCCCTGAGCTCACTATGTAGTCCAGGCAAGCCTCGAACTCAGCAATCCTCCTGCCTCTGCCTCCCGAGTGCTGGGATTACAGGAGTGAGCCACCACGCCCGGCACTGTGGTATGTGGTATTGCTTGCTGGTGGGTGTGAGTCACCACACCCAGCATTGTATGTGGTTACCGGGGATCAAACTCAGGACCTTGCGCTTGCAAGGCAAGTGCTGGAACCGCTGAGCTAAATCTCCGGCCCCATACATGTCATTCTTAACTGTGGTCACTGTGCTGTGTGAGCGGTCACCAGGGGTTTCAACCTGTTTCTTTTTGACAAAGTTAAGCAGTATATATGTGTCTATACTCTCTCTTTCTTTCACGTTAGGTGTCTTTTTGGAAACATGGTCCCGCAGTAATTTTTTTTTTTTAATTTTAGCAACACATCCCGCAGCTCAGTGTGTGGGGTAACTGCGGATGATGCCAACCTCCCCATTTTCTTTCCCGGGGGCCTTTGTAGTGGCTGCTTGAGTCCTGCTCTGGAGGAGGGGCACTGCCGCTTTGAGCTGATGAGCTCGTGGCTGGGACTATCCTGCGTTTTGGGAAGCGTGCTTTCTGGCAGAGCCCTGCAGGGCTTTCTCTGCCTACCCAGCCAGGGCTGAGCCGGGCACTCAGAAGCAGAGTTCCCCGAGTGACACAACACACCTAATAGCTTTTCCAGGTTCAGAGCCCCTTGGAGCTTAGGCTCACCTGGGCTCAGGTGAGCCGGACATAGAATGCCACATGAATAGGCCCACGGTCCTGTCCACCTCAGGGAGGGCATAGACCTGGGACCTCTGAGGGACCTGTACCACCTTGTGAAATCGCTGATTGTCAGGAAGCCAGGTGAGAAGGTCAGGATCGGTGTGCATGGTCCGAAGGAGGGTAGTGGCTCAGGAGAGGGTACTAGTTCTGGGGAATTTGATTGAAATCCACATACCTTTGAGGCTCAGGGGCCATGGAGCCCTCACTGTGTGCAACATTTAATGCACAGGTACATGAAAACAAATTAAGGGCAGTAGTGTGATGAATGAATGCTACACATGAAACATTTTACAGTGCCGAGTGAGGCAGCGGCAGAGAAATCCTGTCGAAGAGTGGCAGCAGACCTGGACTGAAGAGATGGGGGAGATTTAAATAGCGAAAGGTGAGGGGTGGGGAGGCGGCTGCCGGTGGGTGGACGTCCTGGCTAAGAGAGCACAGCACTTCTCGGGCCGCATGAGGCACCCACAGCACAGGTGCGTCCAGGGAGGGGAAGCTGCAGGGTCAGAGCCGGAGGCCGGGATCGGGGGACCC
>PVIC010053636.1:0-11787 GCA_004025085.1 Thryonomys swinderianus
GGAGGGAGGGAAGGAGGGGAGGAAGGAAGGAAGGAAGGAATGGAGAGAGAGAGACAGAGACAGAAAGAAAACAGGCTTGGGCAGCACCCAGCAAGTCTGACGTCTGGGAGCTAGGACCAGCCTGGCTTTCCCACAGGGGCAGCCAGAGGGCACCTTCACCATCCAGAAGAGTCTCCACCTCTGCTTCTGAGCTCGCACAGCGCCTCTCCCTGTCCCTCTCCACAGACTCCTGTCACTCTGCTGTCTCTCTCGCGAGCTTTGGGTCTGTGGGGATCTGTCTCTGTGATTTCCCAGCAAAGGCCAGCATCTTGGCACGGGAAGATCCGCCTTCCGCAAATGCTGCCTGGTGCTCTTGGCAGTAGAAATGTGGGGGGGCTGTGAGGACTTTGGGGTAGGGGAAGAGTGCGTGCTGCAGCCCCTGTATCCCCTGATTGCACAGGGGACCCAGCTCAGGACAGGAGACCAGGACAGACAGCCAGACAGGCCCACACAGACCTCAGAGTCCAGAATTCAGGCTGTTCCCACCCAGTTCTGGGTCAGGAAGAGCCACATGTGCCTGCCGTGGCCTGTGATTCCCGTGGACAGCGTGAGGGGCTTGGGGGCCGGAAGGCAGGTTCACCATAACATCACCTCAGAGTGGGGGCCAAACAGCTCAGCCCCCACTGGAGCCAGAATGACGGCCGCACCAGAGGACGGAGCTGGCGTCAGCCCTGCTCTCGTCGGAGGTCCACCTCCACTGCAAGGCCCCTGTCTCCCCTCGGGTTTTGAGCAGGATGCTAAGCTGGCCAGAGGGCCTCAGGGCTGAGTTCACGAGTCTCTGGGCCTGGGCCAAGGTGAGTCTGTCCCTTTGGTGGCCGTGGGGCCTCCTTCCCAGACCCAGAAGACCGTAACTAGTCTGCCCCCAGGGTGGAGAACTGACGGGAGCCTGGCTGGAGCAGGCTGCTGCTCACGGGGCACTGGGCCTCTCGCTCCATCCCCAGGACGGTCCCTGGAGAGCCACCCTGCATGCCATGCCCTGCACAAAGCCAGGTGCTCTGCCCCGCGAGGGGACTGGAAGCTGAAGGGGCAGTTTCCACTAGCCCTGTACTGTGCACACAGAGGCTGCTAGCCTCCTGGGCCTGTTCGGCCACCAGGGCCAGGGCTCAGGCTTGGGGCCTTCTGGGCAGGCCACACAGGGGCTGCCCTCCAGCAGCGGGGAGAGACCCACGGCCCAGGGAAATGACTCCCCAGGGCTGGGCCCTGGCATTCCGCTACCAGTACACCCCAGAGCTCTGTCCATGCAGCCCATAGGGTCCTGGGCCTTGCTGCTGGCCAGGGAGGGGTGGTCAGGTCTCAGGCCCTGGGCAGAGCAGTCAGGAGTTAACAACCTCGGGGTCATCTGCAGTGTACAAGGATCCTGCTGCAAAGGTTCCAGAGAAAAGGAAAACAGCCCTAAATCAAAGGGCAGCATCTGGCTGATGGAGGCCCAGGCTGCAATGGCACCCAGTGGAGGACCTGGTGATGGGGGAGCCACCCTGGCCACTGGGTACTGGCATGAGGGCATTGGGTGGGAAGACTTGGCCTCTGCTCCGGCCAAGGCTGTCTGTGGGGCCCTCATTCTCTTGGTGTATATTTCCCTCAACTTCCTTCAGCAAAGCTTCCCAGGTGGCAAGGATAGGTGATGCCAGGACAGGTAGCAGATGCAGTGTCCATCACGAGCCAGACAGGCCCCCAGAGCTGTACCTCTCCAGCACAGAACAGCCCTGCCACGGAGTTCCTGTTCCACAGGGAAGGGGCCACGTGCAGGGTCGTCCCCTCCACAGCTCGTGCCAGCAGCCGGGGCCAGTAACTGGGCTCAGCCATCCCCCACGAGTCCAGGAGTTATGGGCAAACCATGTCCCCAGATTACACATCAGAGTGACCCTCAAGCCCCCTGGACATGGCCACACATGTACGGTACCTGTCGGTGTGAGCCAGACAAGGTCAAGCCAAACAGGGTGGGTCCCGATCCAGTGTGATCGTGTCCTACAAGAAGGGCAGAACGTCTCGCTCTGGTGCGGGCACAGGTCAAGCGATGCGTCCACCAAACAGGACCACCAAACCCACCAGCAGCCCCGAGGGGACCCCACAAATCAGCGGCAGCTTTGCTACACCCTGGCCGCGCACTCTGGTGGTCAGAGCAGGGGTGGGATGAGCACGGGTCTGAGGTGTGTTTGCAGCCTTGAGCGCGCAGGCCGAAGCTCGCCACCTCCTCGGGCGCTTTCCGCCCAGGCGGGACTTCGCCTGCTTGCAGCTCGGTCACACCCCGCCCACAGCACGGTGAGGGCATCCCTTACCACGGCGCTCCTGAGCTGCAGGCCAGAGGCATCTTCCTCCTCTTCACGCACGTCCGGAAACCGCAGCTCTGGCACTCGAGACAATTGGCAGCAGCAACGTGGGTCCCGGCTACCCAGCTCCACCCACTCCGCAGGGCACCCATGACTCCTGTCATGGCAGCATCTGTGATGCGAGCTGTCCTTGTCATCTGTCTGACTGTCAGAGGTCCACCAGTGTTCCAGGAGAAATAAAATATAAGCCCTGTGTGTGACTTCAAATGTGCTTGTGGCCACATTAAAGAAACAATGAGGAAAATTTATCATGCCTATTTTCGCAATATGTTTCACCCAGAGTGCCCAAAATGCCACCTGAGCAAAAGGAAATGATGAGGTCCCTGCCACCGTCTGTTCCTTCTGGTCTTCCCTTCCCACGTGGTTCCCGCTGACCCGCAGCACCACAGGGCCAGGCACCTCGTGCCGCTGGAGACACAGCTCCCAAGGTGGGACCCAGTGTCCTGCCCAAACTAAAGAGAAGGAACTGCCCCCAAGCTGCCGGAGCGGGAGGACCTGGAGCCCAAGAGACGCGCAGGGAGAGGGAGAGGCTCTGACCCTCCCCCTGCCTGGTGGGCAGAGGGGGCTTGGGAAAGGAGCGGGGGCAGAGTGAACACAGCCCCCCTCCTCACGCTGGGCCTGGCCAGCTCCCAGGTGCTTCTTGCCCAAGGGCCAGGTCAGCTCTGCACAGGGGCGGGGCCTCTGGTGGGCAGACCATCAGTGATGGATAGGGTGGGTTTTCCAACCTGCCTTCCAGCTAGCACCCCAGAGCGCCTTGGCCACCCAGGCAGGGTGAGGGTTGTGCCAGGCTGTGCTGCCAACCCAAGGCGTCTGCTGATGCCCCTGGCTGGGAAGGGGCTGGTGGGAAGCCAGCAGCTTGGGGGAGACTCACATTTTCCTATGAAGAGGCTGGGCCAGCACTGATAAGGGGAGCCCGCACCTCCTGGGCCTGCTCCAGCTGGGGGACCCTCATGCTGTCCTGACCACCTACACCCCTGCCACACTCTGGACTGAGCACATAGCCGCGCTGGCCAGGGATCCAGGTTCAAAGAGCCAGGACCTGGATGGATGAAGGAGGAGGGGACAGCAGAGGGAATGGAAGTGTTCCAGGCTAGGCCCTGCTCTGTGCCGAGTCACCAAATGCCGCTGTGCAAAGCCCACATGGACCCGGCCCTGGCCACCGCCCCTCCAGACACCGGGGCGAGGCTGGACAGACTCGAGCACACTCACGGGCGGCCCATCCTGGGGAAAGCCGTGCAGAGTGTGGCTGGGAGAAAGAGCCCAAACCAGAGCCATGCTTCAGGCCCCAGCCCCGCCCAGCCCGGCTGTGTGCTCTTAGGCAAATCACTGAACCTCTTTGTGCCTCTGCTTAGAGGGCCCTTGGCTGGGCCAGGGCACAGCAGGTAAGGAGTGTGGAGAAGGGAAGGGGTGAGTGCCAGGAAGAAGCCCTCCTGCTTCTGCAGCAGAGAAACCCCCAGGCGGCACACCGGAGCCCGCACTCCACGGGCAGTCTGCACAGCCCACGCCTGCTCCCCACTGCCAGGGTGTGATCCTGCACATAGGCTCGTGGCTCCTCCCTCCACCCCCACCCTCCTGCCCTGATCTGATCCGAGCTTAAGTAATCGGCCAGGTCACACCAACAGAGCCCTACTAGAGGCTGCAAGGGACGGGCAGGAGTTTGCTCTGCCGGATGGAGAGTCTCCGCCCAGGAGGTTCCCCTGCTGGCCCCAGGCCGAGACCCTGGCGTGGCGACTGCTCTTCTCAGAGCCTCACTCCTCCATTGATCTTCCTCTCCCGGGCACCTGCCAGCTGGTCTCGGTCCGCCGAGGGCAGCAAGGCCAGGTAAAGCAGCTGTGCGCTTCAGCACCTTTGTGCACCCCGGGCCCAGGCCGCCCTGAGCCGCCCACAGCACCCTCTCGTCGCCGCCCTGTCCAGAGGAGCCACGGTGCCCTCCACACATCAAGACTCGCCCCAGCCTGAGCTCTAGACAGGCTTGGCAGCCTGAGAAGAGAAGAAAGAATGTAACTATTAACTGTAACAAGAAGAGCGACAGACAGGCAGACAGACGGACAGAGGCAGAGAGATGGAGAGACACACAGAGAGAGAATCTGGACTGACAGGAGCTGCTTCTTTCCCCCTCTCCTCTCTTGTGTTGATTTCCCAGGATTTCGAACCTCAGGGCATGTCCTTGCCGCTCGGTGCCCCTCGCCCGCCCGGGAGTCCTCGCGGGCACTGCACGGGGCAGGCTGCGCCAAGCCCCCCAGCGGCAGAGCAGAATTTGCTGAGAGCGAGGGTGGCTCCTGCCCTGTTTCTCCACCTGGACCCAGGAGAGCGGACCAGGCTGCCCCGGCTCCCCTGCCAGGGTGAGCCTCTGGCTATGGAGCCCTCCATAACCACGGCCCTGGCGGCTGTGATCCGGGCCCCCCATGGCTCTGCAGGCCTGGACCTGGCCCGCTCTCCGACCCTGGGAGCATGTCCCCCAGCAGTGGCTTACCTCCGTGCCTCAGTGAGCTCACCTGGGAAATGGGTCTGACAAGAGCGCTGGGCGGCTCAGACACAAGCCATCCACAGACAGGGTGAGAAGACCCAGCAGGCCATGGGGCCGCCCACAGCCTGCCTCCCTGGGGTCTGCTGTGGCTGCCCCGCCCTCCCTGCTGGGAACCCACAGGAGGGTCCACTGCCCTCCTGGCCTGAGCCCCGGAGCAAGAAGCAGAGGCATAGACTGCCTCTTCCTGAGACCCGCCAGACCAGAGCAGGAAGGCCGGGGGCGGGGTCAGAGGCCTCCCGGCAGGTGGCAGCACAGGGAGGGTCCTGGAGAGAAACGGGAGGACAGTCGGGAAGCAGAGTGGCTGGGGCTGTGCTCCGAGCAGGGTGCTCCCCAGGTGAGGGCCCTGGCAACTGCAGGACACAGTGCACACTGGGTCGCTGGGGCAGCACCCTGCCTACCCGCAGCACCACACAGGGCGAGGCACTGATGACAGGGGTCCTCAGGGACCCAGGGACGCCTGGGCACCCCAGGGTCGCTGCCACTGCTGCTCCGCCTCCCAACACCACCCACAGCTTTTCTCACTGAGGTGCATCTTTGACCCTTTTATATTTTTTTTTATTTTGAGGCAGTCTTACTAAATAGCTAAGTTGTTGAATCTTCCTGCCTCTGCCTACTAGAGTGCTGGGATTACAGGTGTGCACCACCATGCCCAGCTAGAACTGGTTTTGTTTTTTGGGATACTTGTTTCTTTCTTTTCGATACCGAGGACTGAACTCAGGACCTTGTGCTTATCAGGCAGGCGCAGCACCACTGAGCTACATCTCCAGCCCCTACAGTTCTTGTTTTAAGTCAGATCAAATCCCCAACCAAGTTTGTGCTCACCCTGTACAGCCCATTTCCTGGAAAAGATCTGAGACCTTATTTCTTTTTTTTTTTAATTGAATTCTTTAATTTTTTAAATTTAATTTTTAATTTAATTTTTAAATTAATTTTTAATTGAATTCTGTATCGGTACATTATATACACAGCTCACAATCACACTCAACATTGGGGAATTTGTACCAATATGTGACACAGGTCAATTCTCATTTTTACCCACATCCCAGCCCACCCACCTCCTCCCCATTCCCTATATTTTTTTCCAAATCATATTTATTCCTTCCCTTCATTATGTTCCCATACCAAATTCTTTTTGGATATCTCCCATTCTACAAAAACCATCATACACTGTAGAGGTCCTTTGCATCTACAGGTGCTCATATCAAAGAAAAGATCTGGTATTTGCATATCTGTGATCTATTTATTTCACTTATTAGTGTGCCCTCCAGGTGTATCCATTTGCACATAAATGAATGAATCTTGTCATTCTTTATGGCAGAGTAATACTCCATTTAAAAACCAAAAACCACATCTTCTTTATCTAGTTGAGACCTTATTTTTTATTTTTATTTTTATTTTTATTTTTGCTTTTTGAGACAGGGTCTCGCTTTGTAGTTCAGGCTGGCCCTGAGCTCACTATGGTGCCCAGGCAAGCCGCCGCGAACTCAGCAATCCTCCTGTCTCTGCCTCCCGAGTGCTGGGATTACATGCGTGAGCCACCACGTCCGGCATTGAGACCTTATTTCTAAATGAGGGCACATTCTCAGAGGCCAGGAGAGAGGGCTTTCAAATTTTGGGGGGAACACAAATCAACCCACAACATTTGCCAGGCTCATCCCAGAGTTCACAGAAGCCCAGGCCCCTGCCACACTGGGGCAGGCATCTGAGTGGGAAGAGACAGGAGACTTAAGAAGCACAAGACAGGGCCAGAGATTTAGCTCAGTGGTTCCAGTGCCTGCCTAGCAAATGCAAGGTCTCTGGTTCAATCCCCGGTAACCACATATAGCAATACCGGGCGTGGTGATTCACGCCCACCAGCAATCAGTACCACATACCACAGTGCCGGGTGTGGTGGCTCAAACCTGGCATTCCAGCACTCGGGAGGCAGAGGCAGGAGGATTGCTGAGTTCGAGGCTTGCCTGGGCCACATAGTAAACTGAGGGCCAGCCTGAACTACAAAGCGAGACCCTGTCTCAAGAAAAAGAAGAAGACGACAACAGGGGTCCTTCTCCAGACGTTTCCTCCTAGTCAAGTGGGAGCCACAGTACTCAGAGGAGGTGAAAAACATCATTTTGGTGGGGTTCCCTCCTTGATCAGACTCACAGGGACATGAGCTCCGGGCTGACTTGGCCCCAGGAGGAACCCTCAGAATCACGGACAAAGCAGCCCAGAGCACCGAGTGGACGTGGAGGACAGACGTGAGGCTGCCAGATACCTGTGAGCCCCAACAGTCGCCGCCCACAGGCAAGTCCTCGGAGCAGAGCTGCCAGGGAGCCCGCGGCGCCCGCACGTGTTGACACTCCCTCACTCGCTCCGTTTGCCCCGCGGGCTGCACAGCAGGGGAGAGCGGGTGTACCCCCAAACCCAAGGTCCCAGCAAGGTCACCTGAGAACAGGAGCCCCTACGCCATGGCCTGCAGCTACGGCCTGCCCTTTCCGGCACCATGGCCCCTCCTCCCTGCTCCACTGGGCTCCGCGTTCTCGAGGCCCCACAACCCTGCCAGGGCCATGGCTCCTGGGACTCCATCCGGGCAAGGGCTGGGCCTCCAAGGCTCAGGCCGCACTGGCACCTCTGAGAACCCCACCCCAACTCAGAAGGGCCCCCAGGGGCTCCGAGCAAAGAGGCGCCCTGACTCACTCCAGCCCCCTCCACCTCTCCCATGAAAGGAGGACACCTGTCCCTACGGCGGTGAGCCCAGAGGTGGCACAGGAAGCCGAGTGGGTCCTGGACACACTGCCAAGAAAGCATGGCGTTTAATCAATGTGCGTGCTGCTTCTGTCTGCCGCCATCCTGGCCCTGAGAGAGGTTGTGGAGCTGAGGACCGGCTACCTCAAGGGCCATGGGTCCGACCTGGTGTACTTTCTGGGGGAGCCTGGCCCTGCCCCCAGGGAGAAAGCCATAGTGGTGCCTCCCACAGGAGCCTGGAGACCTTTCCACGAGGCCCTGCTGCCTGGTGCTGCCGCCCCAGCCCTCCAGGGGACCCTTCGCCTTGTGCCACTCCCAGCCCCTGATGACACCAGCCATGACCCGGTGCCCCAAGGTCCAGGACCAAGCCGGGACCACCTCCACCCGGGCCTGAGCACATCCGAAGGACAAGGACACCGGGCAGGGGCCCGGCTGCAGTTCTGGCACCAGCTGTGGGCTCTGAGGCCGCCTCCAGCCCGGGTGGCCCTGGCTCGGACAGCACTGAAGCAGCGAGGCCTGAGCAGCAGTCGCCACTGTCCTCCAAACGGCTCCGCTCCCCACGGCTCTTGGGAGGACACCACGGCCCTCCTGCCCAGCCTGACCCAGGACCCCAGCAGCCCAGAGCTCTGCCCCGAAGGCTCCACCAGCCAAGACAGGAAAGTTCCAGTCCTGTCCTCTTTTTTTCCTCCAAAGACGAGATCTCTGCTCAAGGCTTTGATCTTCCCTAAAGTGCTGCGGCTTCTGCTCCATGTCGGCCATGACACTGACAATTGTTTATTAGTTCTAAAATAGCTGAAATTCATGTCAAACATTCCGCATGTTAGAAAAATGTTTATGAAGTGTTATCATCGTTTATGTAACTGTGCGTGTTGGGAAAGAAACATAGAACACAGCAGACCACACAGGCCAAGCTCAGCCCAGCCGCCCCCCACCCAGGGCAGGGGTCCTGGAGCCGTCCACTAGGGAGCTGGTGCCAGGCTTGGGGACCATCCAGGCCACCCAGACCCCGCACTGCCAGGCCCAGGAGGAGGCACCACTCACTCCCACCTGGAAGCACAAGGTACCCAGCCCATCCAGGCAGGACAGAAGGGCCACCTGGCTGTCTTGCTGCCCAGTCTCCAGTGTGCCCGAGTGATGCCTCCGGTCCTCTGTGAGGAAGACGCCCGGCTCCTCTGCCTGCTCCGGAGGGGAGCTAGGGCGGCTGGTGTCTCCAGCCAGCATTCGCGGGTCCGGCCCACAGCCAGGTAGGACTCAGGGCCAAACGGTTGCAGCTTCTGCCTTGGGGGACTGACATGTCCATAGACGTTAAGTGGTGAGACACTCATGGTCCCACACAGACAGCCGGGGACACATGGGCCACTCACGTGGGGGCAGCTGGGCAACCTGGGGCAGCTCCTCTTAGCTCTCTCGGTTTCCTGACCTCCACGCTGGAAATCACACCCAGAAGAATGGCTGGGATTCCAAGCACCGGCTGGAGGCGGCGCCACTTGAGCACCCCTCTGCTGGCGAGAAGGGAGGGCAGCACTGCGGAATCCCTGGGCAGCAGCAGATGAAGCAGACTCTTAGCACCAGCACCAGGAGTGTGGAGTCGCCTAGGGAGGAAACCCCTGTCCACACAAGACCCACAGGCAGTCGTCCATCAGCGTGTGAGCACAGCCGCACGCCATCAACAGGGGTAGGCACATGCGGCCCAGCGAGGGACAGAGGCGTCCCAGACAGGTCCTTCTGCCCAGAACACGCAGGCACAAGAGACTACAGGTTGGACGGCTCCATGTACATGAGCTGCAGACTGAACTGGAGGCAGGAAGAGGTGCCTGATTATGTCTAGGGGAAGAGATGACAGTCACTAGACGGAGGACCCCGGGGTCACCCAGCTGAACACGAGTGTCCAAGCTCATTCAAGGGAACACTCAAGACCACATGCACTGTTACCTGGATTGCCTAACAAAACCCTATTGCTGGGTAAAAGCTCCATAAAGGATATTATTAATCAGCAGCAGCTCATGTGACAAGGAGAAAATATCTCAAAACCTGAGCAAAACACACAAAAGAGCCAGACACGGTGTGGGGGGCTATAATATCTATATCTATAGATACAGATGCACCTTAAAGAGAAACAAGTGTGGGGCCTGACCATTCACAGCAGCCCTGGCCCCGTGGAGGGATGAGGGGCTACTGCCGTGAACCCTAACAGGTTGGTGTCCAGAAGACACACCAAGATAGAGGGTAAACTTCAAAACACCATGCTCGGTAAAAAACAGAAAACAAACAAATCAGGTGTGGGCACCGCATCTCACAAGAGTCCCTCTACATGGACGGTCCAGAGACAGGAAGTGGCTCGGGGCACCAGGAACTGGAGGGGGACAGCCAACCGCCCATGGTCTCCTTGGGTGATGAAGATGATTTGGGTGAAGATGGAGGTGTGGGGTACACAGTGTGGTGAGTGTCCCGAAGTATCAATTTACACCAAGGGAATTTCACCTTCATATTAAGTAAGTGGAAAATAGAAGCAGATTTTTGGCAGATCCTAACCCTGGCTGGGTCCCTGTCCCAGGGCCCCTCCCACAGCACCTCATGTGGCCAGAAAGAGGTGCAGACAGACCTCAAGCACTCTGCAGACACACAGCCGAGAGCAGGACAGAAAAGGGAAGAAAAACAGCTCTGCCAATGAACCCTCCTCCCCTCCCGGGCTGGGAGACCCCGTCAGGCCCCGGGGGACTGAATCCTGCAGAAGGCCAGCGGGCCCCGGACGCGCCGGCCTGCTCGGACTCGACCCTCACACCCCGGACTGCCACGGTGCCTTTCTGTGCCTCTGGCAGGTCATTCAACCTGGGCCATAAAATAAGTTTAAATCCGGCCTCAGAGTCCGTGACCATCCGTCCGGAGCCGAGTCAACAGCAGCATTTCCTTCTGGAAAACGCCTGCGGGAAGCCGTGGCCTCGAGCGCTCCTGTGTGTGTCCTGAGCTGGGAGAGTCGAACTTCTCGGGGCTCCAGTGCTGCCCCGGGACACCCCCAGGCCCTCCCCAGGAGCCTCCATGCCCCCCAGGAGGAATTCCAGCCTAGCTGAGGTTCAGGGAGGCCAAGGCCCTCAGTGGGCGGCCACGCCCGGGCCCCGGGCCAGGCAAGACACTCAGGCACGGATTTCGGTCTCTGGCCACATCCTCCTCCTCTAATTTTTTGTAGACCATAAAATTCTGACTTTTAATATTTTCAACTCTTGTTTCTCATAAAACAACAATATTAGTATTTCTCCAAAGTCACACAGACCATTAATGTATCTTTACGATGTGTGGAGGATCCATGGTGCATGGAGCGTGACTTCCTGACACCAGGCTCCTAGCCACGCGGCACCGGCTATGACATCTGGACCCGACGGCCTCTCCGCGTGCACTGGGCCACGCGGTTTTATTATCTGTGACGTGCCAGCAGACAACCGGCTTAGTCCTGGATCGCTCCCATCACTGACACCTCCGTGTCCCCCTTTGGCCTGACCGCACCAAATCATGGATCACGTTATCCCGACCAGCAAGGATTTCCAGTCCCCACTACACACCCATCCTCGCAGCTCCAGGAAGCCCAGGCCGCTCTTCACAGGGCAGCTCCCCACCACTGCTGCTGCCTCAAGCCAGGGACAAGCGGGCAGGAAAACAAGTCTTGACCTTCTGGAGTCAGGCAAGGAGGCCCAGCCATCCTGCTCCCTGAGGACCTTTTCTCCTCCGCCTGCGAACAGGGTGACACGGCCTGCAAAGGGCAGGAGCCACAGCGGCCTCTTGAGGAGCCCCTCGGGGAAGCTCTTCAGCTAATCCTAGGAGGGACACAGACAAAGGGGTCCCCCTGTCCGCAGGGGTCGCCAAGGGGAAAGAAAGGGGGAAGGGTGGGACTCTCTCGAGGGCTGGGAAGAAAGGCACAGAAGGGGCCAGGGATTTAGTTCAAGTGGTAGGTACCACACCTACAGTGGAAGCACAAGGGCCCGAATTTGATCCCCGGTACCATAAAAAAAAAAAAAAGAAAGAAAGAAAGAAAGGCACGAGAAAGAGACATTATTTCAAGAGAGATAATGTAGGTTTTTACTTCTATTGAAACTTTATCAAGATAATTGCAGGGCCAGAGGGTTAGCTCAGTGGTTCCGGCGCCTGCCTCCCAAGCGCAAGGTCCTGAGTTCGATCCCC
>PVIC010053637.1:0-11775 GCA_004025085.1 Thryonomys swinderianus
GGTTAGCTCAGTGGTTCTGGTGCCTGCCTCGCAAGCGCAAGGTCCTGAGTTCGATCCCCGGTAACCACATATAATGCTGGGTGTGGAGACTCACGCCCACCAACAATCAACACCGCATACCACAATGCCGGACGTGGTGGCTCACGCCTGTCATCCCAGCACTCGGGAGGCAGAGACAGGAGGATTGCGGAGTTCGCGGCGGCTTGCCTGGGTACCATAGTGAGCTCAGGGCCAGCCTGAACTACAAAGCGAGACCCTGTCTCAAAAAGAAAAAAAAAAAAAAAAAAATCATCTATCCAGCACCTCCCTTACAAGTGCAAGGTCCTGAGTTTGATCCTCAGTACAAAAAAAAATCATTCAGAGCTACTGCAATGTTTTAGTCATAGCATCGGTCATCCATTAAAAATTACCAGCCATTTCAAAATATGATTGTACAAACTGAATACCAAAATGAAAAATAAGATTGCTAAAACAGACCTACAAGTAATTCAAAGATTGGAGATTAGTAAATAAGACCTTTAAAATAATTATGATCATTCCAGGCATGATTGGACACACCTATAATCCCATAACTAGGAAGGGTGAGGAAGGAGGACCACTACATGGTCAAAGCCAGTATGGGCTAAACAGTGAGTTCAAGGCTAAACTGAACTACATAATGAGATCCTGTCTCAAAGAAAAATAAATAAATAAAATGTCTATCTTACATACAAGTAGAAATTGAAGGAAACATGGAGAATTTCACCAGAGAATTGGATTCTATAAAAAAACCAAACTGAGGTTCTTTAATGGATAGGTTACAAGGAACCAAAACTAAAAATTCAAGAGAGGGTTTTAAGACCATATTAGGCAATTCAGAAAAGAATGTTAGTGAACTGAAAGGCAGGTTAATAGAGAATATCCAAACTCATAAAAAGTAAAAAGAAAATATAGAAAAAAGATCACAAGCTGGGTATGTGGCTCACACCTGTAATCCCAGCACTCAGGAGGCAGAGGCAGGAGGATGGCTGTGAGTTCGAGGCTGGCCTGGGCTACATACTGAGCTCAGGGCCAGCCTGAACTACAAAGTGAGTCTCAAAAAACTAAAATTAAAAAAAAAAATCACTTCCTGAAGAAGCCTCACGATCAAGATGTATTATCCCTTTATATATCATTAGATTTCCTAATATTTTGTTGAGAAGTTTTACATGGACATTCATGAGGAATGCTGACCTGTAAATTTTCTTTCTGGTGATGAGCTTGTCAGAATTTGGCATCAGTGTCACCTTGGGTGTATTTGTATGCTAGGTCTGCTATAACATAGGGAATAAATTTAACAACAGAAATTTATTCTTCACAGTTCTGAAGCTGAGAGTCCATGACCAAAGTATCCTCAGGACATGCTTCCTGAGATGGTGTGAGGGAGCATTTATCTCTTCCAGGTGTCTTCCCCAGCTCCTCATAATTCCATGGCTTGTGGCAGTGTGACTCTGATTTCTGCACAGCATTCTTCCCATTTGATAAGAACACCAATCATAGTGGATTAGCAGACCACACTCATTTTATGACCTCATCTTAACTAATTATACCCATAAGAACCTTATTTCCATGTAATGTCACATTCTGAGGTACAGGGCATTAGGACGTCACCACATAAATTTATGAAGAACACAATTTAACCCATAATACTGATCTCAGAAAATCAGGAGTTTCTTGAGACCCACACACTCTTTTTGTGTTTTATTAGATTATGGATTGTCTCAGTGTGTTTGGAAATATTCAAGTATTATCACTTTAGGAATTACTTCTGCATTCTTCTCCTGAGGCTTAATTTGTGATCTTTTTTCTTTTCTTTTTTTCTGGTCAAAACCAGAAAATGCAAAAAAAAAAAAAAAAAAGGAAGAAGCAATATATGTCATGTACAAATTCCCTATGATGAATGCTATCATTATATATATCTAAAATGTACTGATAAGTATTTTGCTTCCCAAAAAGTCAGTTTGTTCCAGTCATGATATCACATGCCTATAATCTTAGCTACTCAGAAAGTTGAGGATGACTGTAAGTTCAAATCTAGCTTCAGCAACTTGTCAAGATTTTTGTCTTGGGGTCAGGGATTTAGCTCAGTGGTTTCTGTGTCTGCCTGCTCAGTGAAAGGGCCTGAGTTCAATCCCTGGTACTACATGTCACAATGTTCAGTGTGGTGGCTCACCCCTGTAATCCCAGCACTCGGGAGGCAGAGGCAGGAGGATTGCTGAGTTTGAGGCTTGCTTGGGCTACATAGTAAGCTCAGGGCCAGCCTGAACTACAAAGCAAGACCCTGTCTCAAAAAAAAAAAAAAGAATTTAGGGCCAGAGATTTAGCTCAGAGGTTCCAGCGCCTGCCTCACAAGCGCAAGGTCCTGGAGTTCGATCCCCGGAAACCACATACAACAATGCTGGGCGTGGTGACTCAGGCCCACCAGCAATCAACCAGCAATCAGCACCACTTTCCACAGTGCCAGGCATGGTGGCTCACGCTTGTAATCCCAGCACTCGGGAGGCAGAGACAGGAGGATTGCTGAGTTCAAGGCTTGCCTGGGTTACATAGTGAGTTCAGGGCTGACCTGAACTACAAAGCAAGACCCTGTCTCAAAAATTTAAACATATGTGTCTGATTTATTTTACTCAAGAGTATGGTCTCAAGTTCCATCCATTTAGCTGTAAATGCCTGAAGATTATCCTTCTTTGTGGCAGAGTAGTACTCCAGTCTCTAAAATACCATCTTCTTTATACATTCATCACTTGATGGGCATTTGGGTCCTTTCAGGAAGATAACCAGAAAAGGAATAATTGGGTCAAATGGAACCTCTAGTTTTAGTTTTATTTTTTTTTTTGAGACAGGGTCTCACTTTGTAGTTCAGGTTGGCCCTGAGCTCACTCTGTAGCCCAGGCGAGCCTCAAACTCAGCAGTTCTCCTGCCTCTGCCTCCCGAGTGCTAGGATTACAGGCGTGAGCCACCATGCTCGGCACTGTGGTATGTGGTACTGATTGCTGGTGGGCACGAGTCACCATGCCCAGCATTGTATGTGGTTACCAGGGATCAAACTCAGAACCTTGCACTTGCGAGGCAAGCACTGGAACCACTGAACTAAATCTCCGGCCCTAGTTTTAGTTTTTTGAGAAACTGATTTCCACAGTGGTTGCACCAACCTACACTCCTACCAACAGTAGAGAAGGGTTCTTCTCTCTCCACAGCCCCTCCAGCACTTGTTGTTGGTTGATTTCATGATAACAGCCATTCTTTCTGGAGTGAGATGAAATTTCAGTGTTGTTTTAATTTGCATCTCTTGAATGTCCAATGATGTTGAATATTTTTTCATATATTTATTTGCCATTTCTGCTTCATCTGAGAAATGTCTGTTCATTTCAGGTGCACGTTTTTGTATTAGGTCTTTAAATTGTTTTGGGGGGGTCTGATTATTTTGAGTTCTTTAGATATTCTAGATAGTGGTACTCTTTTGTCTAATATATAGCTGGTAAAAAAAAAATTTCCATGCTGTGGTAATCACTCTGTTGGTGGTTTCTCCTGTCCAAAAGCTTTTCAGTAAGATAAAATCCCAGTTGTTAATTCTTTGTAGTATTACCCATGTGGTCTGAGTTTAAAACAAATTATTCATGGTAAACAAGACACAAAGAATCTATCACCTATGGATTTAAGATTTAGAATGAAAAGACTACGTGAGTTAACCATTCACAGAAGCTTAATTGCAAATTTAAATTTTGTCTCTCAGCTAGCTGCCAGAATTGTCTGATTTTTATTCTTTGTTAAGTGGAATAAACTTTTCTTCTTCTTATTCAAACACCAAAAAAAGCACTTTAAACTTAATTTACAATACATAAAAGGGACGGGAGTTCAGCTCAAGTAGTACCATGCCTTCCTTGGAAACACAAAGGCCCAAGATGGATCACCAGTATTGCAAAATAAAAATATAATAAAAGAAATGTTTCACTTGTACATAGAGAGGAGATAGGGGTTTGAGGGAAGGGGAAATAGGGAAAAAAGAGGTGGGAGGTATCACGTGCAAGTCCAAATTCCCTATAAGTGTTATTATGTATGTCTAAAATGTACCGATAAAAACTTGGTATAAAAATAAAAGATATATTTTAGTAAGAGGCTGAGGCAAGAGGATCTCAAGCTCAAGCCCAGCCTAGGTAAGTTAGTAACTTAATAAGATCCTGTCTCAAAATTAAGAAAAGCTGGCCGTGATACATGCCTATAATCCTAGCTGAGGCTGAGGCAGGAAGATCACAAGTTAGAAGCCAGCCTGGGCTTCATAGTGAGTTCAAGGTGGCCTGAACTACACAGTGAGACTCTGTCTATAAAAAAATAAAATAAATGGGCCGGAGGGTTAGCTCAGTGGTTCTGGCGCCTGCCTCACAAGCGCAAGGTCCTGAGTTCGATCCCCGGAAACCACATACAATGCTGGGCATGGAGACTCACGCCTACCAGCAATCAACCAGCAATTAGCACCACATACCACAATGCTGGGCATGGTGGCTCACACCTGTAATCCCAGCACTGGGGAGGCAGAGACAGGAGGATTGCTGAGTTTGAGGCTTGCCTGGGCTACATAGTGAGCTCAGGGCCAGCCTGAACTACAAAGCGAGACCCTGTCTCAAAAAATAAATAAATAAATAAAAATAAAAATAAAAATTACAAAGAAAGAAAAGCTGAAGACATATAGAGAAGAGAGAAAAGAAGAAATAGAAAAGGAAGAAAAAAAAGAAAGGAAGACCAGAAGATATGCATGGTTGCAATCTACAATCCTGAACAAGTTTATCTGTAGAATGCCTAGGTAAATATGGGTCACTATTACCTAAAAGTGATAACAGCTGTTCTGGAAACACTTGTACTATTGTCTAAATAACATAGTTGAAACTGGGGATTTAGCTCAAGTGGTACCACACCTACCTTGGAAGCACAAGGGTTTGAGTTCGAAAATATGTAAATGGAAAAGAGTTTGAAGGGAGATTAACACATTTAAAGTTTTTTTTTAAAGTTTTTGTATTATTTGGAGAAAAGAATAGAGATATTAACGTTATTTATTTATTTATTTAAGACAAGGTCTCGCTTTGTAGTTCAGGCTGGTCCTGAACTCACTATGTAGCTCAGGCACTCCTCGAACAAACCAGGTATTGTGATATGTGGTACCAGGGATCGAACTTGGGACCTTGTGCTTGCCAGGCAGATGCCAGGTCCACTGAGCTAAATTTCCGGCCTACGTTATTCATTGTTTTAATGACATATACTTGTTTTGTCATTAGTAATATGTTGATGTGGTTCAAATTCAAAAAGTGTAAAACATTTACTATAAAAAGACTGATTCTCACTTCTCTCATTTAGCAAGCAAGCATTTTATCAGTTTCTCACCTATCCTTTCAGAGATTCAATTAACTTTAGGCTGAGTTAGAAAAATGTAAAGTAAACTGGGTATGGTGGTACATATGCCTATAATCCCAATTACACTGCTGAGGCAGGAAGATCACAAGTTCAAGGCAACCATGAGCAACCTAGCAAGATGTTGACTCTAAGCACAGCAAAAGAAAGGACCACAAGGTTCTTGTAAAGTGGTAAAGTCTCTAATACTGTACTTGATTTCAGTTTTTAGGTCTCTCCCCAAACATTATCTTGTCAGGATGGCCTTCCTGACTGCCCTGTGCTAAAAAAGTTCCACCTTCTTGGTCTCCCTGTCCCCATTATTATCTCTCCTCAGGATATGCATTCACTTACATTTACCACCCACAGCCCCAGGGCCTTTGCCCTGAACCACTCCATGCCTGCTTTAGAGAAATAGCTGAACACATGGTCCTCACAGCAGCCACAGGCAGCCCGCTCCAAGGGATGACACTGGGTCACACAGAGGGCCACATGGTCCCTGGCCAAACAGCCATACTGCCAGAGCAGGGACCCTGGCTCAGGTCTGTCAGATCCCAGCCCCTGCTCCCAGCTCCATGACCTCCTAGGAGCACCCCAGGAAGGGAACAGAGCTCCGAGATCCTGTCAGCTTCCAGCCTGACTGAACTGGGCAGTTCTCAACAATATAAACAATAGCAGAGAGCCCAGATTCCACATGCCTGGTGGTTTCCTGTTGTGTCCTCTGGGAGTCACAGGGTGCCCAGCACCTGCCAGGTTCTCCAGATCTATGGGCTGATGAGAAAATGCAGTTAGCTTATCGGGTGTCAGGCAGTGCCCTGTTTCCTGTGCATTACCTCATCTAATGTATAAAAGTAGGTGGAAGGGACATTGTTAGCCCTATTCGGCAGACAGGAAAGAGGCACAGCAAGAAAATCTCAAACTGGGGCTTGTAATTGTTCTGTGCTGTGGCTGAAGGGAGGGTGGCAGGTCTGACTGGGTCTGACAGGGTCCGGGGCGGGGGTGGGGACAGCACACAAATTGAAGTCTGAAGGTGTAGGAGCTAAACGAAGTCAGAGTAGGCACAACAGAGACCTGAGGTTGGGACTCGGGGTTTGCTATGGACCGAAATATTTGTGTACTTCCAAAATCCTGTCCCCCCAAGCCATGGTGGTAGGAGGTGAGACCAGGGAGGTGACTGGGTCCTGAAAGGGATAAGTGCCTGTGCTCCTCGCTTTTCCTGTGCTCCCCCAGATGAGGACACACAGAAGTGCAGCCATCTGTTCCTCAGGGAGAGACCAACTCTGCTAGCACCTTGATCTTGAGCTTCTCAGCCTTTAAAACTGCGAAAAACAGGGCTGGGGATTTAGCTCAGTGGTTCCAGCGTCTGCCTCGCAAGCACAAGGTCCTGAGTTCAATCCCAGTACCACATACCACAGTGCCCAGCATAGTGACTCACACCCATAATCCCAGCAATCAGCACCACACACCACAGTGCCATGCATGGTGGCTCACCCCTGTAATCCCAGCACTCAGGAGGCAGAGGCAGGAGGATTGCTGTGAATTCCAGGCTTGCCTGGGCTACACAGTGAACTCAGGGCCAGCTTGAACTACAAAGCAATACCTTGTCTCAAAAGAAAAAAAAAAAAGCCTGCAAGAAATAAAGGTTTGTTAAGCTGCCCAGTCTGTGGTAATCTATTGTCTGGTCTAAATCTGAGGGTCTAAAACCCCAGCTACACACCTCCAGCAGACTCCAGGGGCAGCCTGCTCTTCCCTCATGGGCAGCTGTGCCACCCACAGTTTTCCTATCCTGGACACTGGTCTTCTCAGCTCTCCAAACAATGCTTGATAAAAGCAGTGAAGAACCAATGACACAAGGAAATTACCAAGGCTTCAAAGCCTGCTAAGAGCCTTTCCAGTCTCTGCCCTGGCATTTAACCCTGCATCTTTCATGAGGGGTAACTGGAAGAGAGCTGGGGTTTATGACCGAGGTCATACTCCAATAGGTCACTACTTCTAGCCAAGTCCTTTCCATTGAGGCTCCTCTGAAAAGTCCTGCCTGGCAGGATAAGCAGATGTCCCCCACTCTCCAGGGGCTCCCAGATTTCCGAAGCTTTCCAGATGCAAAAGGACATGGGCTTTCACAGACACTCATAAGCCAGTTAGCACTTTGTCTGTTCCAACTGCTAGTCAACATAACATTGTCCAGTACAGTTCTTTTAGGAAAAACAGAAAAAAAAAAACCTTTGAGCATCCTTATATTAATACATTTATTGAGCACCTACTATATACCAGGGCCTACACTGGCTCAAAGACACAAACCAGAATATGATGTGGGCTTTGACGTTCTAGAGTGCCACTCTGATTCTTTTTCTGGTCAGAACCTAGGTCTGAGGGGCCATTAAAATGACACCCCCTCTCCTTGCCAGGTATGCCAGGAGACTGGTGAAAGAGATGGACTGGAGGCCGAAGAAGCAGGTCAGAGTCTAACACGCCTGCACTAAGCCCTGACCTTGACGGCTGGGAAAATGTTGAAAGATAGACACCCAGGATTTTGTTTAAGAAAAAGTCTTGCTATGTCTCTAAGGTCAAGCTATCTATAACTCACTATATAGCCCAGTCTGGCTTCAAACTCATAATCCTCTTACCTCAGCCTCACAAGGACTAGGATTGCAAGCATGAACACCATGCCTGGCTTGGAGACCCAGTCACATGTGCCACATGAGGTAGTCTGTGCCTTGTAAGTAGTTAGGACTGTCACAACTGCCTCCCATACAGTAAGCACTCAGTAAACGTAAGCCATGTCTCCTCCATTGCCTGAAGTGAAAAGAAGGTCACAGAGGAGTCACTGTGGCCATCAGGAGGATACTGGAAGTCAAGGGCCAACTGAATCTGTAGGAGTGCAGACTGGACAAACCCCTCCCAGGAGCTCCTTGGCATAACAGGATGTGACTACATTCTGGCACATTCGTAGACTCTGACCACGAGGTTAAAAGTGGCCATAGCAGGCAGAAATGAAACAAAAATGGTCACATGAACAGTATTGCTAGGATTGCATTGGCCATATGCAGAATATGGCTGCTTCCTGAGTTGCCTCATGGGGAAGCAAAAGGCAGTGGTGGTGGGAGGTAGAGACAGAGGCCCCAGATTAGAGACCTTGATGCTTAAGTAACATTTACCCTGAAAAGATGGCTTGAGAAGGAAACTTGTTAAACGTATGAAGAATCTTAAGCCAAGAGGAGAACAAAGATCCTGAAGTCCTCATTAAGCTAGAATGCTGAGTTGAATCTAATGAGGCAAATTTGCATAGGGACAAATTGTGTAAAAAGTAGTGACCCAAGACCAGAAGGAGTACATCTGACTCAGCAGAAAAAGTGGGACAACACCTAGGTTCATTTGGAGTGAGTTCTTAAGAAATGTGTGAGGAGGGCCGGAGATTTAGCTCAGTGGTTCTGGCACCTGCCTCACAAGCACAAGGTCCTGAGTTCAATCCCGGTAACCACATGCAATGCTGGGCATGGAGACTCACGCCCACCAGCAATCAATACCACATACCACAGTGCCAAGCATGGTGGCTCATGCCTGTAATCCCAGCATTCGGGAGGCAGAGGCAGGAGGATTGCTGAATTTGAGGCTTGCCTGTGCTCCAGAGTGAGCTCAGGGCCAGCCTGAACTACAAAGTGAGAACCTGTCTCCAAAAAAGAAGTGTGTAAGGAGTGCAAACCCTGAGTGGAAACTGGGAGATTCTTGTCACTCCTGTAGACCTGACGGACAGGGACAAGAATCAGGCCTGCTCTCAATGCTGTCCCACGGTCTGGACGAAGCCAACATTCCCTACTCTTTCCCAAACTCAAATCCATTAAGTTTGGATGGCAGAGGGCATATACAACATAACAAAAGTCTTGCTTAAAAAACAAAAAAGTAGAAAGAAAAAGAAAATTGCAAGCTGAGAATAGTGGCACGTACCTGTAATTTCCAGCACTCTGGGAGACCAAGGCAAAACAATTCCAAATGCAAGCCCAGTATGGGCAACTCGATCACTTGGAGAGACTCTGTCTCAAAAAATAGGGTGGGGTGGCCAGGGTGGTCTCAGTGTGTATTAGTGACAAATACCTGACACTCAAAGGTAAGAGGGAAAAGCTTGCAGTGTACAAAGGCTTCAGTCCATCATCAGCTCACACCAAGGCAAAGTGACACGTGGCATTGCAGAGGAGAGACAGTTCATGGGGCCCACATGGTACCAAAAGCAACAGGGGAATTTTAACAGCATCTCTCTGTCCCTTTTATCTTATCCAGCCTACCCGGATTAGGCCAGTGCCAAACCAGTCACAGCTCCGGATCCAACCACCTTGGAAAAAGCCACTGACACAGCGTTAGGCTTTGGGGAGACCTCTAAACACAAACCATAACATAGTGTGAAGCCCCTGGGTTTAATCCTTAGTACTAAAAAAGAGAGAAAGAAGAGGAGAGAGGAAGAGAGGAATGGAAAACAAAGAAAATTGGAGTGAAGAGGAAGATGGATGGACATGAGTACAAACAAGAAGGAAACTGCACCTCAACATTCTTGGAGCACCTCAAAAAACTTGTATTGTGTGCAGTGACTCTGCTGCAGGGGCCACAGTCCTTCCTGGTGCCAGTCTGCAGAAAAGAAGGGGCTGGTGCCAGAAGGATCTGCCACAGCTCTGCCCACATTCTTGTTGGTACAGCCAAATCCCCAGGAAGGGTTACATATACACCTTTGCTTGTCAGTGTCACTGATGTGGAATTAATCCAATCACTCCGCTCAAACTTTCTGGTATGTTACCAAGGACTTCTAGCTCCCCAGAGCTAGTGCCCATTTCAGCTCCATCTCATCTGATCATTAAATCACCTTCCTAACTTTAAAACATGCTCTGTGTGTGTGTTGTTCCCAGCCACCTCCACGTCTTTTGCCCATCCCCATGGGCCTTCCACGCTGTGGCCTTTCCAGTCCTGTTCTGACTCTTTAAGGCGCAAGAGCCATGCCACCTGTTCTCTCATTCACTTCTGCTCCTGGGTGACCTCATCCTCCTGTACAGCTTCAGAGGCCACTTTGAAGTGGATGGTTCCAAAATGCACAGCAGGGAACCAAAGCAGTAAATCCCTGCTTCCTTGACCTCCGGATCTCAGCAGCACACTGACACTTGGCTCAGGATGTTTGCTCTGAACTTGGTCTTCCTCCCTATTGGGCTGGTATAACCAGGGGTTCTACCACCCAGGTCAGAAATGGCGAGCCATCCCTGCCTTCTGCCTCTTCTTCAAGGCCTTTCCATCCTGTACCACTAACCACCTCTCAGGCCTGTCCATTTTCTCCTCCTGCCCAGCACCACCGGCATCCTGGCTACCCTTGTCACTTGCTTGCTCGGGTGACTGCTGTGGCACTATGCACCATTTAGTAGCTATTTTCCCTCCAGCCTGTTGTCCACTCCCTCCCTCAGACGGCCCCTGGGATGCAGATCAGCATCAGCCCATCGTGCACCAGACCCTTCGCTTTCTCCAGCACAGGCGTCCACTCTCCTCATTCTCAGTGCCACCATTCCCATGGTTCTGTTGCCCGAGCACATTCCCCAACCTCTTCACAGCCAGTTCCCTCTGCTGGAATGTTCTTCCCACACCTGATGTTCTCCCTTGCATTACCTCAGTTGTCACTTCTCGGTCTACCTGGACTAATGGCTCTCCCAGCCTTGTGTGCCTCCCCTAGGCAGTATTTATCACATGTGTGACTTGACATTTACTACTGTGATCATTCAGTTCGCAGCCTGGTACCGAACCCCTAGTTCCTAACAAAATGGCTCCCACAGCTGGTGAGACCATAAAATTGTGTGTGTGTGTGTGTGTGTGTTTATGGAAAGCAGTGGTACAGAGAGAAACAGATGGTGTATAAGTCATAGTTATTATTTATTTATTTATTTGAGATAGGGTCTCACTTTGTAGTTCAGGCTGACCCTGAGCTCACTATGTACCCCAGACAAGCCTCGAACTCAGCAATCCTCCTGTCTCTGCCTCCCAAGTGCTGGGATTACAGGCGTGAGCCACCACGTCCGGCATTATGGGATGTGGTATTGATGGCTGGTGGGCATGAGTCATCACGCCCAGCATTGCATGTGGTTACTGGGGATCAAACTCAGGACCTTGAGCTTAAGAGGCAGGCACCGGAACCACTGAGCTAAATCTCCAGCCCCTATTAAGATATTTATCTTAAGAAAGTTGTCCACTATCATTGTAGAGGCTGGGAAGACTGAAATCTGTAGGGCAGGTTGGAAACTCCAGGAATCTATGTTAGTCTTTTTGTTTTTGTGTGGGCTTTTTTGTATGTTTGTTTTATTATATTATTACTATTTTTTTCTTTCATTTTTATATTATTACTGTTTTGTTTTTTTTTTT
>PVIC010053638.1:0-11781 GCA_004025085.1 Thryonomys swinderianus
GCAAGAAACATCAGAGTGACACCATTCTCGATCTCAATCTGAACCCTACCCCGCCTTTCACCTTACACTCTCAAACGCACTCTACCTCCATCATTCATTCTGTAGATTTTTCCTCCGCACCGTGCCACTGACAAGACAACTGCATGACAAATGCACAGTAATCCCCAAAACGACTGTTGGACTTGTGGTTTTCTGAATTCTGACTGGCAGCCTAACCCAAGGGCAAGAGCCTACAGGTACATGAGGGGCAACACCAAGTACATTTCGAAACCTGCTGACAAAGAAAATGAATTGTGAATATTCCAATACTTTTCCAGTGGAATAGAGAAGTGTGTCCCTCCCAAAGTTTCAAAACTCCCAGTTCTTGGCATGAGCCCTCAGTCTCACTGATGCATGAAGCCCTATGTCATGGTAAATGCACAACGCACTAATGCTAACTCCACTGCTGACAGTACCCTTCATCCTCACTATAGTTTGGGAAACCCAATCCACAGGAATAGTCAAAATGATATTAACACTCTCACGAATCCTAAGAAAACCCTAGCCACAATGCTGAATTAAGCAAATGCCTCCATTCTGGGGGAAGAGGTATAAACCCACTAGTTCGCAGCAATTTCCGTGCTATACTCCTCACCATTCCTTGGCAAACTGAAGCTGAATATGCAAGAAAGTCCTCAGTGACACCATTCTCGATCTCAATCTGAAACCTACACTGCCTTTCAACCTTACACTCTCAACCCAACTCTACCTCCATCATGTACTCTGCATGCTCTTCCTCCTAAGAGTACCTGTGACTAGACAACTGCATGAGAAATGCACAGGAATCGCTACAACAATGCTTGGACTAGTGGTTTTCTGAACTTTGACAGGGAACCTAACACAAGGGCAAAAGCGTGCAGGTACATGAGGGCCAACACACAGGACATTTCAAAACCTGTTGTTTAAGAAAGAGAATAGTAGCTATGACCATACCTTGGACAGTGAAATACCGAAGGGTGTCACTCCCCCAGAGTCAAAACTCCGAGTCTTTGGCCTGAGCCTAAAATCTCCCTGACGCATGAAGCTCTATTTCAGGGTATATGCAAAACGAACTAACGCAAACTCCAATCCTTACAGTACAATCCATCCTCACAATAGTTTGGGAAGCCCAATCAACAGGAATAGTCAAAATGACAGTACCACTCTCAGGAATCCTAACACAAACGCTAGCCACAGTGCTGAATTCAGCAAATACCTCCATTCAGGAGGGAGAGTTTCAACCCCACTAGGTCGCAGTGTAATCTGCGCTATACTAGTCACCATTCCTTGGCAAACTGATGCTGAATACAAAAGAAAATCCACAGTGTCACCATTCTTGATCTCAATCCGAGCCCTAACCCACCTTTCAAGCTTACACTCTGAACAAGAATCTACCTCCATTATAAACTCTGCATATTCTTTATCTCACCTGTGCCATTGAGAAGATAACTGCATCACAAATGTACAGTAATCGCCAAAACAGCAGTTGGACTTCTGGTTTTCTGAATTGTGAGTGGCTGCCTAACCCAAGAGCAAGAGCCTGCAGGTACATGAGAGCTAACACTCAGGACAATTTAAAAACCTGTTGACCAAGAAAGAGAATTGTCGATATTCCATTACATTTGGCAGTGAAATACAGAAGAGTGTCCCGCCCAAAGAGTCAAAACTCCCTGTACTTGGCATGAGCCCACAATGTCTCTGACGCATGACGTCCTATGTCAGGGTATATGCACAACGCACTAATGCTAACTCCAATCCTGACACTACCCTTCATTCTCAATATAGTTTGGGAGTCCCAATCCACCGGAATAGTCAATATGATATTAACACTCTCATGAATCCTAACCCTAACCCTAGCCACAATGCTGAATTCAGCAAATGCCTCCATTCTGGAGGGAGATGTACAACCCCACAAGTTCGCAAGATAATCCCACCTATACTGCTCACCATTCCTTCGCAAACTGATGCGGAATACGCAAGAAACATCACAGTGACACTATTCTCGATCTCAATCTGAACCCTACCCCGCCTTTCACCTTACACTCTCAAATGCACTCTACCTCCTTCATTCATTCTTTATATTTTTCCTCCGTACCGTGCCACAGGCAAGACAACTGCATGACAAATGCACAGTAATCCCTAAAACAACTCTTGGACTTGTGGTTTTCTGTATTCTCACTGGCAGCCTAACCCAAGGGCAAGAGCCTACAGGTACATGAGGGGCAACACCAGGGATTTTTCAAAACCTGCTGACCAAGAAAGAGAATTGTGGATATTTCCATATATTTGGCAGTGGAATAGAGAAGTGTGTCCCTCCCAAAGGGTCAAAACTCCCAGGTCTTGGCATGAGCCCACAATCTCACTGATGCATGAAGCCCTATGTAAGGGTATATGCACAACGCACTAATGCTAACTCCAATCCTGACAGTACCCTTCATCCTCACTATAGTTTTGGAATCCCAATCCACAGGTATAGTCAAAATGATATTAACACTCTCACGAATCATAAGCCTAACCCTAGACACAATGCTGAATTCAGCAAATGCCTCCATTCTGGAGGGACAGGTATAAACTCACTAGTTCGCAGCAAATTCCGAGCTCTATTCCTCATCATTCCTTGGCAAACTGATGCTGAATATGCAAGAAAATCCACAGTGACACCATTCTCGATCTCAATCTGCACCCTACACCGCCTTTCAAACTTACACTCTCAACCCACCTCTACCTTCATCAGGTACTCTGTATATTCTTCCTCTGAAGCGTACCAGTGACTAGACAACTGCATGAGAAATGCACAGGAATCACCACAACAAAGCTTGGACTTGTGGTTTTCTGAACTCTGACAGGGAACCTAACCCAAGGGCAAGAGCCTGCAGTTACCCTGAGGGCTAACAAACCGGACATTTCAAAACCTGTTCATTAAGAAAGAGAATCGTAGCTTTGACCATACATTTGGCAGTGAAATACCGAATAGTGCCACTCCCCCAGCGTCAAAACTTCGAGTATTTGGCCTGAGCCTAAAATCTCACTGTCGCATGAAGATCTATTTCAGGGTATATGCAAAACGAACTAATGCAAACTCCAATCCTGACAGTACACTCCCTCCTCACAATAGTTTGGGAAGCCCAGTCAAAACGTATTGTCAAAATGACAGTACCACTCTCACGAATCCTAACATTAACGCTAGCCACAGTGCTGAATTTAGCAAATACCTCCATTCAGGAGGGAGAGTTACAACCCCACTAGGTCGCAGTGTAATCCAAGCTATACTCCTCACCATTCCTCGGCAAACTGATGCTGAATAAGGAAGAAAATCCACAGTGTCACCATTCTTGATCTCAATCCGAGCCCTAACCCACCTTTCAACCTTACACTCTGAACACGACTCTAACTCCAATATAAACTCGGCATATTCTTCATCCGACCTGTGCCACTGAGAAGACAACTGCATGACAAATGCAGAGTAATCATCAAAACAACAGTTGGACTTCTGGATTTCTGAATTGTGACTGGCAGCCTAACCCAAGGGCAAGAGCTTGCAGGTATATGAAAGCTAACATTCAGGACATTTTAAAAACCTGTTGAGCAAGAAAGAGAATTGTCGATAATCCATTACATTTCTCAGTGAAATACAGATGAGTGTCCCGCCCAAAGAGTTAAAACTCCCAGTACTTGGCATGAGCCCACAATGTCTCTGACGCATGACATCCTACGTCAGGCTATATGCACAACGCACTAATGCTAAATCCAATCTTGACACTACCCTTCATCCTCACCATAGTTTGTGAAGTCCAATCCACAGGAATAGTCCAAATGACAGTACCACTCTCACAAATCCTAACCCTAACCCTAGCTACAATGCTGAATTCAGCAAATGCCTCCATTCTGGAGGGAGATGTACAAGCCCACAAGGTGGCACAATAATCCCACCTATTCTGCTCACCATTCCTTGGCAAACTGCTGCTGAATACGCAAGAAAATCCACAGTGTCACCATTCTTGATCTCAATCCGAGCCCAAACACACCTTTCAACCTTACACTCGGAACAAGACTCTACCTCCATTATAAACTCTGAATATACTTCATCCGACCTGTGCCACTGAGAAGACAACTGCATCACAAATGCACAGTAGTCGCTTAAACAAAAGTTGGATTTCTGGTTTTCTGAATTGTGATTGGCAGCCTAACCCAAGGGCAAGAGCCTGCAGGTACATGAGAGCTAACACTCAGGACATTTTAAAAACCTGTGGACCAAGAAAGAGAATTGTCGATATTCCATTACATTTGGCAGTGAAATACAGAAGAGTGTCCCGCCCAAAGAGTCAAAACTCCCAGTAATTGGCATGAGCCCACAATGTCTCTGACACATGACGTCCTATGTCAGGGTATATGCACAACACACTAATGCTAACTCCAATCCTGACACTACCCTTCATCCTCACTATAGTTTGTGAAGTCCAATCCACAGGAATAGTCCAAATGACAGTACCACTCTCACGAATCCTAACCCTAACCCTAGCCATAATGCTGAATTCAGCAAATGCCTCCATTCTGGAGGGAGATGTATAACCCCACAAGGTCGCAGGATAATCCCACCTATACTGCTCACCATTCCGTGGCAAACTGATGCTGAATACGCAAGAAACATCACAGTGACGTCATTCTCTATCTCAATCTGAACCCTACCCTGCCTTTCAACCGTACACTCTCAACCCTACTCTCTCCATCATACACTCTGCATATTCTTGCTCCTAAAAGTGCCACTGGCAAGACAAATGCATGACAAATGCACAGGAGTTGGCGAAACAACAATTGGACTTGTGTTTTTCTGAATTCTGACTGGGAGCCTAACCGAAAGGCAAAAGCCTGCAGGTACCTCATGCCTAACACGCCACACATTTCAAAATCTGTGGATCAAGAGAGAGAATGATACCTATTACCATACATTTGGCAGTTAAATAATGAGCTGTGGCACTCCCCCAGAGAAAAAACTCCCAGTCTTTGGCCTGAGCCTACAATCTCCATGACGCATGAAGACCTATGACAGGGTATAGGCACAACGCACTAATGCTAACTCCAATCCTGACAGTACTCTTCACCCTCACTAGAGTTTGTGAAGCCCAATCCACAGCAATAGTCAAAATGACAGTACCACTCTCACGAATCCTAACCCTAAACCTAGCCACAATGCTGAATTCAGCAAGTGCCTCCATCCAGGAGGGATATGAAAAAACCCACAAGGTCGCTGGATAATCCGTGCTATACTGCTCACCATTCCTTGGCAAACTGATGCTGAATACGCAAGAAACATCACAGTGACACAATTCTCGATCTCAATCTGAACCCTACCCCGCCTTGCACCGTACACTCTCAATCGCACTCTACCTCCATCATTCATTCTGTATATTTTTCCTCCGTACCGTGCCACTGAAAAGACAACTGCATGACAAATGCACAGTAATCCCAAAAACAACTGTTGGACTTGTGGTTTTCTGAATTCTGACTGGCAGCCTAATCCAAGGGCAAGAGCCTACAGGTACATGAGGGGCAACACCCAGGACATTTCAAAACCTGCTGAAAAAGAAAGAGATTTGTGGATATTTCTATACATTTGGCAGTGGAATACAGAAGTGTTTCCTCCCAAAGGGTTAAAACTCCCAGTTCTTGGCATGAGCCCACAATCTCACTGATGCATGATGCCGTATGTCAGGGTATATGCACAACGCACTAATGCTAACTCCAATGCTGACAGTACCCTTCATCCTCACTGTAGTTTGGGAATCCCAATCCACAGAAATAGTCAAAATGATATTAACACTCTCACGAATCCTAAGCCTAACCCTAGACACAATGCTGAATTCAGAAAATGACTCCATTCTGGAGGGAGACGTACAAACCCACTAGCTCACAGCAAATTCCGAGCTATATTCCTCACCATTCCTTGTCAAAATGATGCTGAATATGCAAGAAAATCCACAGTGACACCATTCTCGATCTCATTCTGAACCCTACACAGCCTTTCAACCTTACACTCTCAACCAAAGTCTACCTCCATCATGTACTCTGCGTGTTCTTCCTCCTAAGAGTACCTGTGACTAGACAACTGCATGAGAAATGCACAGGAATAGCTACAACAATGCTTGGACTAGTGGTTTTCTGAACTTTGACAGGGAACCTAACACAAGGGCAAAAGCGTGCAGGTACATGAGGGCTAACACACAGGACATTTCAAAACCTGTTGTTTAAGAAAGAGAGTAGTAGCTATGACCATACTTTGGGCAGTGAAATACCGAAGAGTGTCACTCCCCCAGAGTCAAAACTCCGAGTCTTTGGCCTGAGCCTAAAATCTCCCTGACGCATGAAGCTCTATTTCAGGGTATATGCAAAACGAACTAACGCAAACTCCAATCCTGACAGTACAATCCAACCTCATCATAGTTTGGGAAGCCCAATCAACAGGAATAGTCAAAATGACAGTACCACTCTCAGGAATCCTAACACAAACGCTAGCCACAATGCTGAATTCAGCAAATACCTCCATTCAGGAGGGAGAGTTACAACCCAACTAAGTCGCAGTGTAATCTGCGCTATACTAGTCACCATTCCTTGGCAAACTGATGCTGAATACAAAAGAAAATCCACAGTGTCACCATTCTTTATCTCAATCCGAGCCCTAACCCACCTTTCAACCTTACACTCTGAACAAGAATCTACCTCCATTATAAACTCTGCATATTCTTCATCCCACCTGTGCCATTGAGAAGATAACTGCATCACAAATGTGCAGTAATCGCCAAAACAGCAGTTGGACTTCTGGTTTTCTGAATTGTGAGTGGCTGCCTAACCCACGAGCAAGAGCCTGCAGGTAAATGAGAGCTAACACTCAGGACATTTTAAAAACCTGTTGATCAAGAAAGAGAATTGTCGATATTCCATTACATTTGGCAGTGAAATACAGAAGTTTGTCCCTCCCACAGAGTCAAAACTCCCAGACCTTGGCCTGATCCCACAATCACCCTGATGCACAAAGCCCTATGTAAGGGTATATGCACAACGCACTAATGCTAACTCCAATCCTGACACTACCCTTCATCCTCACTAGAGTTTGTGAAGTCCAATCCACAGGAATAGTCCAAATGACAGTACCACTCTCACGAATCCTAACCCTAACCCTAGCCATAATGCTGAATTCAGCAAATGCCTCCATTCTGGAGGGACATGTACAACCCCACAAGGTCGCAGGATAATCCCACCTATACTGCTCACCATTCCTTGGCAAACTGATGCTGAATACCCCAGAAACATCACAGTGACACCATTCTCGATCTCAATCTGAACCCTACCCTACCTTTCAACCATACACTCTCAACCCGACTCTATCTCCATCATACACTCTGCATATTCTTCCTCCGAACCGTGCCACTGGCAAGACAACTGCATGACAAATGCACAGGAGTTGGCGAAACAACACCTTGACTTGTGGTTTTCTGAATTCTGACTGGGAGCCTAAGCCAAGGGCCAGAGCCTGCAGGTACCTCATGCCTAACACACCACACATTTCAAAATCTGTGGATCAAGAGAGAGAATGATACCTATTACCATACATTTGGCAGTTAAATACGGAACTGGGTCCCTCCCCCAGAAAAAAACTCCCAGTCTTTGGCCTGAGCCTACAATCTCCATGACGCATGAAGCCCTATGACAGGGTATAGGCACAATGCACTAATGCTAACTCCAATCCTGACAGTACCCTTCATCCTCTCTAGAGTTTGTGAAGCCCAATCCACAGCAATAGTCAAAATGACAGTAGCACTCTCACGAATCCTAAACCTAAACCTAGCCACAATGCTGAATTCAGCAAGTGCCTCCATCCAGGAGGGAGATGTACAACCCCACAGGGTCGCCGGATAATGCGACCTATACTGCTCACCAGTCCTTGGCAAACTGATGCTGAATACGCAAGAAACATCACAGTGACACCATTCTCAATCTCAATCTGAACCCTACCCTACCTTTCCACCATACACTCTCAACCCTACTCTATCTCCATCATACACTCTGCATATTCTTCCTCCGATCCATGAGACTTGCAAGACAACTGCATGACAAATGCACAGGAGTTGGCAAAACAACACTTGGACTTGTCGTTTTCTGAATTCTGACTGGGAGCCTAACCAAGGGCCAGAGCCTGCAGGTACCTCATGCCTAACACACCACACATTTCAAAACCTGTTTATCAAGAATGAGAATCATACCTATTACCATACATTTGGCAGTTAAATACCGAAGGGAATCACTCCACCAGAGTCAAAACACCCAGGACTTGGCCTGAGCCTACAATCTCCGTGACGCATGTAGCCCTATGTCAGCGTATATGCCCAACGAAATATTGCTAACTCCAATCCTGACAGTACCCTTCATCCTCACTATAGTTTGTGAAGCCCAATCCGCAGCAATAGTCAAAATAACAGTACCACTCTCACAAATCCTTACCCTAACCCTAGCCAAAATGCTGAATTCAGCAAGTGCCTCCATCCAGGAGGGAGATGTACAACCCCACAAGGTCGCCAGATAATCCGACCTATACTCCTCCCGATTCCTTGACAAACTGATGCTGAATGCGCAAGAAACATCACAGTGACAGTATTCTCCATCTTTATCTGAACCCTACACCGACTTTCAACCTTACACTCTCAACCCAACTCTACCTCCATCATACACTCTGCATATTCTTCCTCCGAACCGTGCCGCTGACTAGACAACTGCATGAGAAATGCACAGGATTCGCCAAAAAAACGCTTGGAGTTGTGGTTTTCTGAACTCTGACTGGGAGCCCAACCCAAGGGCGAGAGCCTGCAGGTCCCTGATTGATAACACTCCGGCCATTTCAAAACCTGTTGATTAAGAATGAGATTCGTAGCTATGACCATACATTTGGCAGTGAAATACCGAACAGTGTCACTTCCAAAGAGTTAAAACTCCGAGTCTTTTACCTGAGGCTAAAATCACCCTGATGCATGAAGCTCTATTTCAGGGTATATGCAAAACGAACTACCGCAAACTCCTATCCTGACAGTACACTTCCTCCTCTAAATGGTTTGGGAAGCCCAATCAACAGGAATAGTCAAAATGACAGTACAACTCTCATGAATCCTAACCCTATTCCTAGTCACAATGCTGAGTTCAGCAATTACTTCCATTCAGGAGGGAGAGTTACAAACCCACGAGGTCGCAGCTTTATCCGAGCTATACTCCTCACCATTCCTTGGCAAGCTGATGCTGAATACGCAAGAAGATCCTGTGTCACCATTCTTGATCTCAATCAGAGCCCTAACCCACCTTTCAACCTTACACTCTGAACACGACTCTACCTCAGTTATAAACTTTGCATATTCTTCGTCCGAACCGTGCCACTGAGAAGGCAACTGCATGACAAATGCACAGCAATTGCCAAAAAACATTTGGACTTCTGGCTTTCTGAATTGTGACTGGCAGCCTAACCCAAGGGCAAGAGCCTGCAGGTACATGAAGGCTAACACTCAGGACATTTTAAAAAGCTGTTGACCATGAAAGAGAAATGTCGATATTCCACTACATTTGGCAGTGAAATACAGAAGAGTGTCCCGCCCAAAGAGTCAAAACTCCCAGTAATTGGCATGAGACCACAATTTCTCTGATGCCTGAAGGACTATGTCAGGGTATATGCACAACGAACTAATGCTAACTCCAATCCTGACACTACCCTTCATCCTCACTATAGTTTGTGAAGTCCAATCCACAGGAATAGTCCAAATGACAGTACCACTCTCACGAATCCTAACCCTAACCCTAGCCATAATGCTGAATTCACAAATGCCTCCATTCCGGAGGGAGATGTGCAACTGCACAAGTTCGCAGGATAATCCTACCTATACTGCTCACCATTCCTTTGCAAACTGATGTGGAATACGCAAGAAACATCAGAGTGACACCATTCTAGATCGCAATCTGAACCCTACCCCGCCTTTCAACCTTACACTCCATACCCTACTCTATCTCCATCATACACTCTGCATATTCTTCCTCCGATCCATGCCACTGGCAGGACAACTGCATGCAAATGCACAGGCATTTGCAAAACAACACTTGGACTTGTGGTTTTCTTAATTCTGACTGGGAGCCTAACCCAAGGGCAAGAGCCTGCAGGTACCTCATGCCTAACACACCACACATTTCAAAACCTGTTGATCAAGAAAGAGAATCATACCTATTACCATACATTTGGCAGTTAAATACCGAAGTATGACGCTCCCCCAGATCCTAAACTCCCAGTCTTTGGCCTGCGCCTTCAATCTCCATGACACATGAAGCCATATGTCAGGGAATAGGCAAAACACACTAATGCTAACTCCAATCCTGACAGTACCCTTCATCCTCACTATAGTTTGCGAAGCCCAATCCACAGCAATAGTCAAAATGACAATACCACTCTCACGAATCCTAACCCTAACCCTAGCCACAATGGTGAATTCAGCAAGTGCCTCCATCCACGAGGGAGATGTACAACCCCACAAGGTCGCCGGATAATCCGATCTATACTGCTCACCATTCCTTGTCAAACTGATGCTGAATACGCAAGAAACATCACAGTGACACCATTCTCGATCTCAATCTGAACCCCACCCCGCATTTCAACATTACACTCTGAACCGCACTCTACCTCCATAATACATTCTGTATATTTTTCCTCCGTAACGTGCCATTGACAAGACAACCGCATGACAAATGCACAGTAATCCCAAAAACAACTGTTGGACTTATGGTTTTCTGAATTCTAACTGGCAGCCTAACCCACGTGCAAGAGCCTGCAGGTACCTGAGTGTTAACACACCGGACATTTCAAAACCTGTTGATTAAGAAAGAGAATCGTAGCTGTGACCATACATTTGGCAGTGAAATACCGAAGAGTGTCACTCCACCAGAGTCAAACTCTGAGTCTTTGGCCTGAGCCTAAATTCTCCCTGGCACATGAAGCTCTATTTCAGGGTATATGCAAAACAAACTAAAGCAAACTCCAATACTGACAGTACACTTCCTCCTCACAATTGTTTGGGAAGCCCAATCAACAGTAAAACTCAAAATGACAGTATCACTCTCACGAATACAAACACTAACGCTAGCCACATTGCTGAATTCAGCAAATACCTCCATTCTGGAGGGAGATGTACAACCCCACAAGGTCGAAGGATAATCCGACCTATACTGCTCACCGTTCCTTGGCAAACTGATGCTGAATACGCCAGAAAGATCACTGTGACACCATTCTCGATGTCAATCTGAACCCTACCCTGCCTTTCAACTTTACACTCTCAACCCTACTCTATCTCCATCATACACTCTGCATATTCTTCCTCCGAACCGTGCCACTGGCAAGACAACTGCATGACAAATGCACAGGAATTGGCGAAACTACACTTGGACTTGTGGTTTTCTGAATTCTGACTGGGAGCCTAACCCAAGGGCAAGAGCCTGCAGGGACCTCAAGCCTAACAGAACAGAAATTTCAAAACCTGTTTATCAAGAATGAGAATCATACATATTACCATACATTTGGAAGTTAAATACCGAAGGGAGTCATTCCACCAGAGTCAAAACTCCCAGGATTTGGCCTGAGTCTACAATCTCCGTGACGCATGAAGCCCTATGTCAGGGTATAGGCACAACACACTAATGCTAACTCCAATCCTAACAGTACCCTTCATCCTCACTATAGTTTGTGAAGCC
>PVIC010053639.1:0-11781 GCA_004025085.1 Thryonomys swinderianus
CTCCCTCCCTCCCTCCCTCCCTCCCTCTCTCTCTCTCTCTTTCTTTGTTGGTACCGGGGATTTGCCTCAGAGGTAAATCCCTGGCTACTTAGAACAACTTCGTTGCTTGAGAACAGTCATCTCAGTTTGTCAGGCTTTTGTCTGTGAGGATGGAGTTGATGTAGAAAAGAAGAGGGCACATAATACATATATACACACATGGACACTCACACACTCATGGAGGATCACTTCATCAAAGTTCTGATTGGTTTTATGGATGGCTATGTCCATGGTATATTACTGTAGTATAACTACATACCTGAGACAGGTTACTTTAAGCAGAAAAGAGAAGGGAGATTTGGGATATATTTTAGCAGTAGAGCACTTGCCTATGCTGTGTGAGAACTTGAGTTTGATCTCCTGCATCAGAAACAAACAAGAAAACCCAAAGAAAAAAGAATTGAAGTTGGTTTAGCTTGTTGCTGTGGAGGCTGAATGTCTAGGATTGGGTGGTCCCATCTGTCCAGCCCCTTGGGAGGCTCTTCTGGCTTTATCACAACACAGTGGATAGCCTTATAATGGAAGTGTATGTTAGAGGGAAAGAGGAGTGATATGGTGAGACGAGAAGTGAGGGAAAGTGGAGGGGCAAGGCTTGCTCTTTCATAACAATTTGCTCTTGGGAGAACAGATCCATTCCTGTAAGTTGAGCATTGAGCAGCTCATGAGAGTGTAGACTCCACAGCCTAATTACCTTTCTTTAGGCCTCATGACTTAGAGGTTCCACCACCTCAATACTGCCACGATGGTAACAAATGTATAGCACATGAACCTTAGGGGCCAAACAAGAGATAGGGACTTCAGATTGTTGTTAGTTTACAGGACATATGAGAATTCAAGAATTCCAATTCTTGTCTGTCTTTTTGACTTTAGAACTCATTGAAACAGGTCCATGTGGGCAACATTAACTCTGCTGTTGCTAGAATCAAGATGCAGATATAGAATGGGCTTGTTGCCATAATCAGGCTATATCTGTTTCCCTACCCACTTCACAGAGAAGCTGCAGAGTAGGCCATACCTGGGGACCCACAAAGGGGGTCCTGCCTGTGGGAGCAGGGGGAGGTCCTGAACTATGTGCTTTCTACATTGGGCTGGAGGTAGAGCATAGTGAGGGAAGTGAACAGTATCCCCATGAGGACAGCAGAATTAAGCAATGGTATCTAGAGGTAGGGAGTAAAAAGGGGAGAGGAGCAGAGAGGTGGAGAAGAGAGAGAGATTGAGTGAACTAGTAAACACTAGTTTTTTTCTCCTTTTCAGTAAAAGAGTGAGGGGAACTAGGAACAGTACCCATATTACTTCTTCAGTGTTGTCTTCCAGGGAGTAGAGAGGAAGCTTTATCATGAAAAAAGTATGGTCAAGGGAATAGGTTTCCCTTTTACATTGTTAAAAATCTGTCTTTCCTCATACAGGTGACAGTCTAGCACTACATTAATCCATCCTTTAGTTGTCAACTGTCTTGGACATATCATCCATAGTATCTCAATAGCACCCACAAAAATCCGGAAGCCCAGAGAAACCAAGTTGAACTCTCTATACTGCCTCCAAATCAGTTGACCCACAAATCAATTGTACCTATAATGAAATATTTTGTCTTCAAACTTTACGACAAGGGTTGGCAAATTCTGTACAGGGGTATATAGTAAATCCTTTAGTAAATTGTGTAGTCTTTTTTGCAACCTTTCAACTCTGCCTTGGCCAAAATAACCATGGAAAGTAGGTGTAGTTGTGTTACAATAAACTTGACTTATGGACCTCAAATGCAAATTTCATGTAATCTTCATGTGTTTGGAAGTATTTTCAGTGCACAGAAAGCACTGATTTTTTTCAGCCACATGAAATATGTAAAATCTGTTCTCAGCTGTGAGCCATAGAAGAGCGGGCACTGGCAGACATTGTCCATAGTTTGCTGACCCCTTTGCAAGTCTCTTCCCTCTAGGTAACCAGTACCGCATTCCTAAACTCATCTCCATAAAGGCAATGGAGGCTGGATATAAAGGAAGTAAGCACAGCTTCAAGAACATCCCTTTTTATTTTTTCTGTCTGACACTATTTTGCCTGTCTTTTTGTATATTCTTTCTGTATTTCTGTCTGTCTGTCCAGTTTTTTAGGAGTAGTTTTCATTGGGGAAGGGTACCTGCTGGACTGCTCAAAACTGGAGTAGCACCTCTCTGTCTATTTCTTGGTCTAAATTCTTGTCATTTTGCTTGTCTCTCTGTCTTTCTGCCTTACTGTCCATGTGTCTGTCCATCCATCCATCTTTCTGTCTTACTTCATGTTTTTCTGCCCATTTGTCTTTCACCCTGTCTGTTCCTCTGTCTTTCAATTTTTTCCGTCTTATTGTCTTTCAATCTATCAATATATTTGTCTCCAATTTACTGCCTATTTTTTCATCTACCTGACTGTATGTCTTTCTTTCTCTGTGTCCATCTGTTTGTCCAGGTTTGTCCATCTATCAATCTATTGGTCTTTTGGTCTATCCATCTTTCTTTGTGCTCATCCATTTGTCTCTTTCTCCTTCTGTCTGTCAGTCCATCTATCTGTATGACTTTCCATCTGTTTCTCAGTATGTCAGTTTATCTTCCTCTCTGTTATCTGTCTGCTTGTTCACCTGTGTTTCCATTTGTTTGTCCATCTTTCTGTCTTTGTCCATCATTGTCTTTCTGATTTTGATAGAAAGATGGAGCGAGAGAGATAAATGAATGGAAAGACAGACAAAAGGAAAGAAACAGGCCAAGAGATGGACAGACAACTTGACATATGGACACAAAGACACATAGACATAAAGACAGAGCAACAGATGGACAAGATGGAAAGACAGAAATTCAGAGAGAAAAAAAGACAGACAGAAAGATGGACATATAGAAAGGTGGATTGGACTGAGAGGCTAACAGATGGACAGACAAAAAATGTATAGCCTAGGGGTTGGAGATTTAGCTCAATTGTTTCTGGCACCTGCCTGGCAAGCACAAAGTCCCTGGTTTGATCCTCAGTAACCACATAAAACAATGCTGGGCATGGTGGCTCATGCATGTAATCTCAGCACTTGGGAGGCAGAGGCAGGAGGATTGCTATGAGTTTGAGCCTTGCCTGGGCTACGTAGTGAGTTCAGGGCCAGCCTGAACTACAAAGTGAGACCCTGTCTCAAAAAAAAAAAAATGGATAGACTGAGAGATGGACAGACAGGCAAAAGAACAGATGACAAAAAAGATGACAGAAAGAAAGACAGAGGTACAGAAAGAGAGAAGAGAGACAGACAGAGAAAGATAGAGAGTTGAAACAGCATGATGGACTAATACAGAGATGAACTTGTAGAAGAACTGAAAAAGAACAGACAGAAGAAAAGATTGACAGAAAGACAGGGGAATAATTGGACACAGACAACAATATGGACAGAAAGACAGAAAAAATGACTGACAGAAAGAAGAATTGGTCACAAAGAAATATGGATAGAGAGACAGAAAGAAAGACAGGTAGTCAGGAAGCTAGATGGAAAGAAAGATGCAGAGAGAAACAGACATGGAGAGACTGATGGACAGAGATAGAAAGAGACAAAAGTAAGATGGTGAGATTGAAAGAAGGACAGAGGCAAAAGGAGAGAAAGATGAGTAGACTCAAAGATGGATGCAGAGTCAGACAGAAAGATCAACTGAGAGAAACACAGACAGATAGATGAACAGAGAGATGGACTGAAAGGTAGAAACACAACCGACAAACAGAAAGAAAAACAACAATAGAAAGATGGACAGATAGACAGACTGAAGGAAAGAAAGTCAGAGAAAGATAGACAAAGAGAAAGCCAGGCAGAAAGACAGACATACAGAGGGAAAGCCAAGTGGACAAAGAAAAAAAGACTGACAGATAAAAAGAGATAGGACAGGTAGGGAAAGACAGGAAGATAGGCAAAAAGTCTGAGAGTTGGACAGAAAGTCAGAAAGCCAGATGGACAAAGATGGAAAGATAGAAAGTCAGACAGATTAACAGAAAGACACAAAGCCATACAGACAGATGGGATGACACACAGCAAAGACAGACAGATGACAGAAAAATAGATAGAAAGATGGAGAGTTAGATAGTTAGATCAAAGGAAGGATGATTGGAAGAATGAATAGCTGGACAGGGAGAGAGAAAGACTGGAAGAAAGACAGAAATATGGATGGAAAGTCAGATAGGCAGAAAAATAGACAAGCAGAAAGGAAGACTGACAGACAGGGACAGATGGACAGATAGAAAGATAAATGAACAAACAAAAAGACAGGAAGACTGATGGATGGACAGAGAGATAATAAGACAGATAGAAAGATACACAGGGAGATAGAGAGATGAACAAGCTAACAGAAATTCAAACGGAAAGATAAACAGACATATCCAAAAGCTGGACAGACAAAATGACAGATGGCGAGACAGGCAGAAAGATGGACAGACAGAGAAATACAGAGAAAGATGGACAGAAAGAAAGATGAACTTTCAATTGGACTAAAAGAAAAGGAAGACAGATAGGAAGATAGACAAACAGATGGATAGGTAGGCAGAAATTTGGGCAGAAAGACAAACATATTGTTGGACTAAAAACCTGATAGATAAGATGATAGACATAACAATAAGACAAAAAGAGAGAAAGAAATATACATAGACAAATGGACAGATGGAAGAGTGGCAGACAGAAGGACACCATGGACAAGAAGGACAACCATGGACAAAGAGACAGATAGGTAAACAAAAACAGAAAAACAGACTAAGGGTTGGATAAACAGACATAAAGATACATAAATGAATATCAGAAAGATTGACAGAATGATAAAACAAGCAGAAAGACAGAGGGACACAGAGATGGACAGATGAAAAGTTGGTCAGAAAGTTAGAAAGATGCAAAGATGAACAAAAACAGAAAGAAGAGAGAAAGACTGACAAAGAAGGAGTGATGGCCAGACATAATGATGCACAGAAAGACACACAGGCAAAAGGACAGAATGACACAAAGTAAGCACAGGGAGATGAATGGAAAGACAGATGGACAAAGAAAGGCAGAAAGATGGACAAACAGGACAAAAGACAGTGAGAATGACTGACAAAAAGAGCAGATGGACAGACAGGAATATAGACAGAGACAGAAAGGCAAATAGATGGGGAAATGAGACAGAGTGACACATTGGTGGAAAGATGGATGGAGAGGAAGATACACAAACAGATGAATAGACAGAGTGACAGATGGATCAAAAGACTGAAAAAAGGCACATAGAAAAAGACAGGAAGATGAACAGATTGATGAAAAGATGGACAGAAAGACAGATGGACAGGCTGACAGAACAGAAAGATGGACAGAAAGAACTCAGACAGATTAAAGAATGGACAGATGGACAGAAAAACAAACATAAAGATAGGAGGATGGAGAAAAAGATGGACAGATTGACAAATAGGAGGATGAAGAGAAAGATGTATCGATGGAAAGATGGACAGATGAACAGTGACAGAAAGGCAAAGAGACAGGAAGACACAGGTAGGTGGACTGAGTGACACAACAAAAGGACAGACAAATGGACAGAAAGATGGAGAAAGACTGACAGACAAATGGAACAAAACACAGAAAAAGACAGACAAAGACATAGACACATGGGGAGACAAAGTAACAGAAAGTTGGACCATCAGACACACAGAGGGATAGTGATAGGCAGAAAGACAGATGAACAGACAAAAAGGATGGACAGAAACACAGATGGAAAGATAGAGAAAGACACACATGGACAAAACCAGAAAAGATAGACAGACAGAATGACTGACAGACAGAAAACAGATAGTAAGACAGTTAACAACTTAAAGATTGGTAGACAGAAAACTGGATGGATGAACAGAAAGATGGACAAATGGATGGATGAAAATAGAAAGACAGACAAAAACAGAAAAAAGGACATACAGAAAGACAGAAGACATGGAGACAGGTGGACAAAAAGACAGATTGAAAGATGAACAGATAGAAAGGTGGACAGATGGACAGAGACAGAAAAGACTCACAAACTTGAAAGAAAGCAAGCACAGAAATAGGGAAATAAAACACAGCTAGGTAGTTACAAAGATAGGCATGTTGAAATCTGGAAAGATAGACAGAAAAGTAGACTGACAGAAAGATGATCAGATGGCAGTGACAGAAAGTCAGATGGCTACATAGACAAAAAGATGGACAACGGGCCGGAGACTTAGCTCAGTGGTTCCATTGCCTGCCTAGCAAGCACAAGGTCCCTAGTTCGATCCTGGTTACCACATACAATGATATGATCTTGGGCGTGGTGACTCAGATGCCCACCAGCAATCAGTACCACACCCTACAATGCTGTAATTGGTGGCTCACGCCTGTAATCCAGCACTCAGGAGGCAGAGGCAAGAGGATTGCTGAGTTTGAGGCTTGCCTGGGCTACATAGTGAGCTCAGGGCCAGCAGAAACTACAAAGTGAGACCCTGTCTCAAAAAAAAAAAAAAAAAGATGGACAAAAAGACAAAGAGCTGGACAATGGCACAAAGATAGCCAGGCAAAATTTGGAGAGAAAGAAAGATGTACAGACAGATTAAATGACACAGGGAAGGACAAATAGAGAGAGAGAGAGAGAGAGAGAGAGAGAGAGAGAGAGAGAGAAGGACAAAGACAGTGAGACAGATAGTTGGGTATACAGACCAACCAAGAGGCAGTCAGAAAGACAGGTGGATGGACAAAGGTAGACAAATCAGTAGATAGAGAGACAGTGAGACAGACACACAGAAGACCCAACAGAAAGATGTTAAGACAGATCAAAACACAGACAGATGGAAAGATAGACATAAAGGTACACAAAACAAATGACAGAAGGACAGAGAGAGAGAAAGAAAGATGGGGAGACTGAAAAAAACAGACTAGGACAAATGATGAACAGATGGACAGAGACACAAAGACTAAAAGAAATACAAAGATAGGAATAGATAAAGAGTCAGACATATAGAACCGACTGGAAGAAGACAGAAAATTGGAAAGACAGGCTGAAAAGCATACATACATATAAAGGAAGACAGAAAGAAGGATGGACAGACAGATGGATAAAAATTGACAAAAACATGAACACAGACATATTGACAGGTGAACCAGAAGACAGACTAACTGATATACAGAAAGAAACAGAAAAGAAGATGGACAGACAAATGGACTGAAAGACGGACAAAAAGAAAGATAAAGAAAAAGCCAGACAGGTGCATAGAAAGAAAGGTGTACTGAAAGACAGAAAAACAGCATGAAAGACAGGTGGATAAGAAAAAGAGAAAGAAAAATGAACAGATATGAAGACAGACAAACATAGAGAGATGGACAGTCAGAAAAAGAGAAAGATGGATTCATAGATTGGCTGAAAGAAGAACAGACTGAAAGCAAAGTTAAATTTACAAGGATAGAAATACAGACTGAAAAAGAGATAAAGGCCAAAAAACAGATGGAAAAAATGAAAAGACACAGAAAAATCAATGAACAAAAGATATATAGATGAATAGAAAGACAGAAATAGGCAGAAAAAGACAGAGACACACAGAAAGAGAGAAAACCAGACAGAAAAACAGGAAGAGTGAAATACAGATGGACAAGACAGAGAGAAGAAAAAAACAGAAAGACGAACAGATGGACAAACAGATGAACAGATGGAGAAAGAAAGATGGATACATAGATGAGCTGTAAAGGAAGACAAAGATCAACAGACAGAAAGATGGATAGATGAACAGATGAATGGAGTGATAGAAGGACAGAAAGCAGAACAGGATGGACAGACAGATGAACAAAGATGGACAAAAGGATGGACAGACAGATGAACAGAAAAACACTGAGACAGAAACTCAGGCAGACATATAGGTGGGAAGACAGGAAGATGCTGAGTCAGATGGATGAACAAATTAATGGACAGTAAAATTGACAGAAGTAAAAACATAAGAAGGCAGACTGAAAGGCAGATAGAATGACAGGACAGATAGAAAGACTGATATACAGACAGACAAGTGGACAGGCAGAAAGATAGAAAAAAATACAGAAAGCCACATAGAATGTCAGAAAGAAAAAAGGAGAAATAGAAAGATAGATGGAAAGACAAACTAACAGACAGAAAGACAGTAGAAAAGACAGATGAAAAGATAGACAGATGGACTTATGGACAGAGAGTTGAACATTCAGGGACTAAAAAATAGAAAAACAGCAAGATGTACAGAAAAGCATACTGAGAATGACACAGAAAGATCAACAGAGAGAAACACAGACAGGAAATGGATAGATTGATCAAAAGACAGAAAGACGAACTGACAGTAGGGCAGAAAGAAACAGAAAGATAGAGATATGGACAGACAGATGACTGAAAGGAAAAAGGCAGAAAGATGGACAGACAGGAAGACAAAGAGGACAGACAGTAAGAGAGGCATGCAGAGATAGAAAGATAAAGTTAGAATGACAGCCCTATAGATAGACAGATGGACAAAAAAGGTAGGTAGAAAGGGCTGGGGATTTAGCTCAAGTGGTTCTGTGCTAACCTTGGATGCACAAGGGCCTGAGTTTGATCCCTCATACCGAAAAAAAAAAAAGATAGATGGACAGATGGATGGAAATATAGATACAAAGGCAGCAAGAGTAAAAGATAGAGACAGACATCAGAAAGATATACAGACAGACAAAGCAGGGAGACACATGGAAAGATGTACAGATGAATAGAGAGAAATGTGAGAGACAGGATAAGAGGACACAGCCAGAACCCTTGTGGCAAGTTCCAGTTTCCTGTGAGTCTCACAGCAAAAGGATTAACAACCAACAAACAAAAAAATGGACATCTTGAGGAAAAGGCTGAGCCCTGGCTCAAATGTTGCTACTCTGAGCAGCATCAGTAAAAGACCAAATACTGCACAAGCACAAAGGGCCAATGCACCGAGTCTGCTGCACCTGTATTGATATAAAGCCTTCACACCCATAATCCTAGCATGCATAAAACAGAGCAGTTATCCACAATAATCCCTGTAGTTGAAGATTCCATAGGGCAAGGCAGACATCCTTAAATCCAAGTAAGTCTTAAGGCCAGTAATCCTAGTAGTTGATCCTGCAGGCAAGGGGGGGGGGGCAGATATTGTAAGTCCAAGTAAGTAAATTGTAAGTCCAAGTAAGATTCCACAGTTCTGAAAGAGAAACAGAAAAATAAAGACAAAAAGACAGAGGTATAGACAGATGGACAGAAAACAGAGAAACATGGATAGAAAAATGGAAAGAAAGACAAAGAAAACTGGGCGGACAAGTAGCCTGAAAGACAGTAAGAGAGAAAGCAAGATGGATGGACAGACAGATGGAAAGACATACATGTAGAAATATAACAGATACAAATAGATGAATAAAAAGACAGAAAGAAGAACATACTTAAATGCAGACAGAAAGATAGATACACAAAAACCAGAGAGAAAGCTAGCCAGACATAATGACAGAAAGGCAAAAAGAAAAATGGAAAGATAGCAAGATGAGCTTAGAGATGAATAGACAAAAAGAAACAAACTGAATAGACTGATAAATAGACAGATGAACTGGTACAGAAGGACAGAAAGACAAACGGACAGGACAGACAGTTAAAGAGAAAGATTGAAATATGGAGACATACAGAAATGGATAAAGACAGAAAAAGGACAGACAAACCTATAGAAATAGAGAGAAATGGACACAAAGGGAGAAAGGCAGAGAGAAAAATATACAGAAAGGAGAAAGTGAGCCTAAAACACAGAAAACAGACTTAGATGTACAGAAAAAATATATAGACAGAAGGACAAGCAAAGCATGGAGATACTCACAGAAACAGATAAAAATCAACAGAAATACAGAGCAAGAAGTAAACACAGATAAACAGAAAGAAAAAGAAAAATGGATACACTGACAGACATAAAAATGGACAGATAAAATTTGACAGAGAAGGTGAAAGATGGAAAGACAGAAAGCAAGATTGACAGATGGACAAAGTCTTTCTGTCTTTCTTTCCATCCGTTTGTCTCTTTGTCCATCTTTCTGCTTGTAATCTTTTCTGTGCATCTGTCTGTCCATATTGCCCTTTGTCTTTGTATACTTCAGTCCATCTATCTGTCCAGTTTTCTTTGTATTTCTTCTCATCTTCCTGACTTTCTATCCATTTTCTTTCTGTCTTGTTCTTTTGTTCTCTTTCTTTTGTCTGTCTTTTTCTGTTTTTCTGCATGTATCTTTGCTTTGCCTGTCTCTTTGTCTGTCTCTTTGTCTGTATGTCTTTCCATTCATGTATCTTTCTGTCCATCTGTCTTTTCCTTTTTCTGTCCATCTCTGTGTCTATCCTTTTCTCTGTCTTTCTGTCCATTTGTCTGTCTTTCTGTTTCTCTTCTTCCCTGTCTTTCAGTCCATCTGTCTTACTGTATATCTTTGTTCTTCTTTCTGTGTGTCCATATTTCTTTCTGTGTGTCTTTCTTTTTGACTTTCTGTCTTTCAGCCTGTCTCTCCATATTTCTGTCTTTCTCTCTCTTTTTCTGTCTTTCTGTCAGTTTTTTTGTTGGTGAGTCTGTCTCTTTGTCCATCAGTTTGTCTTTCTGTCCATCTTTGTGTCTATCTTTCTGTCTGTCCATATTTCCTGCTGCCATTTAGTTCATCTATATATCTCTGCCCATCATTCTCTGTATTTCTGTCTGGCTTTCCATTTTTTCAGTCATTTCATCCTTCTACTTCTGTTTTTCTTTCTTTCTTTTTTTTCCTGGTACTGGGGATCGAACCCAGGACCTTGCACTTGCCAGGCAGGTACATGCACTGCTGAGCTACATCTTTGGCCTTATTTTTCTATCTTCTTGTCCACTTTGTGTCTGTTTATCTGGCTGTCCATCTTTCTGCCTGATGATTTTTTTGTTTTGCTATTTTCCTGTGTCTTTCTATTAACTGTTCTGTCTTTTTGCCCATATGTCCATCTATTCATCTGTCTGTATTTTTTTTAATGTTTTTTGAGACAGGGTCTTGCTTTGTAGTTCAGGCTGGCCCTGAGCTCTCTATGTAGCCCAGGCAAGCCTCGAACCCAGCAATCCTCCTGCCTCTGCCTCCCAAGTGCTGGGATGACAGGCGTGAGCCACCACTCCTGGCCATCTGTCCATCTCTTGGCCTGACTATCTTTATTTCTGCTCATCTATCTTTTAGTCTGTTCTTCTGTCTTTGTCTATTTGTCTTTCTGTAGATCTGTCCACTTCTCCTGTTTGTCTTTCTGTATGGTTCTCTGTCCATGTTTCTCTCTTTCATTGGCCATCTTTCAGTTCATCTGCCTGTCTCTCTGTCCATGTTTATATCTGTCTTTCTGTACATCTTTTGCTTTGCTGTCTCTTGTTCTGTCCATTTTTTCCCATTTTGTCTGTTGATCCATCTGTTTGTGTCTCAGTCCATCTTTCTTTCTGTTCACTTTTCTGTTTGTATTTCTCTCCTGTTTATACATCTCTGTCTGCCATTTTTCTTTCTGTATATTTTTCAGCTTCTCTATGTGTCTGTCTTCATGTCCATTGGTTTGTCTTTCTGTTTCTTCACCTGTCTTTCTGTTTCTCTATCTTCCTGCCTGCCCTTCTTCCTCCCTTTCTCCCTTCCTCCTTTTTCATTTTTTCCTGTTGTGCTCTGGCCTTAAGTTTTACTGCTGTAGGCCCTTCCCTTCCTTCCTTCCTTCCTTCCTTCCTTCCTTCCTTCCTTCCTTCCTTCCTTCCTTCCTTCCTTCCTTCCTTCCTTCCTTCCTTCCTCTCTTCCTC
>PVIC010053640.1:0-11768 GCA_004025085.1 Thryonomys swinderianus
CTGATAACCTTCCCCGGATAACAGTGAGACAATAAATGTCTTTGAAAAGGATTGCACCCTCTTTGTATCCAAGCTAACACTATACTTGAGAGGTGCCTACCATTGACTATATGCCTGATATTTTACAATCCATCTCATTTGACCTTTGACTGCAAACCTATGTCATATTTTCTATTATGATTATAAATGATGAAATGGAGAAACAAAGAGGTTAAATTCCTGGCTGGGTTACAATGGAAGCTGGCATTAAATTCAAGTCATTAACTCTAGAGTTCACAACTCAGTCACTGAAATAATGATCCTTGCTTCTAGACTATGAAATGTATAGGCTGCATTCATGTGTTTGTGTGTATGTGTGTGTGTACTAGTTGTGTGTACTGTGTGTAGATATATATTATGCAATTGGCTCAGTAACTGCTCTACACATTAGCTGAAAACCTGGCCTCAAGATGAAGACAAGATAACCAGACCTTCATACTCCCATAAAGAACTGGACCTGCCTGGTGTGCTGGCTCACACCTGTAACCCCAACACTCTGGAGACAGAGGCAGGAGGTTTGCTATGAGTTTGAGGCTAGCTTGTGCTATATACTGAGTTCAGTGTCAGCCTGAACTACAAAATGAGACCTGCCTCAAAAAACTAAAAAAACAAACAAACAAACAAAAAGAATAACAACAAAAATGGGGCCTGGTAAAGTGTAGCTAACCTTCAACCACCCCAGAAGATGACCAGCTACTTCTGGACCAACCCCCATGAAAATTCTTGTTCTTTCTATTTATGCTTGCTTTGTAATTTGTCTCCCAACTGGATCACTCTTAACTATTATCCTTAGCGATTATACTGCACCTTTATAGGATGTTTGTGGCTGTGGCCCTTGTTGTACCCATGTAGGGTTCATCCAATAAAACTCCTTTGTAAAATGGAGGTTCGTGGATACCGACTCAGGAACACTTCTGCCCTCAGGAGCTTTCTGAACAATATCTTCCTGCTTTTAATCTCCATTGTTCCTAGGACTCACTCTTCCATTTCTAGAGAAAAATAACTTGGCATATCTTTTATTTAACAGGATGGGAGATATATTTTATATTTTACCCCAGTAATACTTTCCATAACAATACCACTCCCCTATTTTTTCATTATTGTTCATAAAATTTAAAGACATTTGCTAAAGAGAACAAAAAAGAAAAATGGGTTTTTGACAGTTTCCTGTTTACTCGAGGCATCTGTATCAATGAGATCTTATATTTGTTCTCATTCCATGATTTGATATAAATCTTGTAAGTTCTTAGAGTCTTGGTACATGTACCAACTCTTTGTTTTTAGTACAAGAAATAAGGCAGATGAATATTGACTTCAAAATGTCACCTTCCCAGTATCTGGGAAAGAACAGGCTATTACGGAGATTATGAACATCTCAGATAATCTAGTTCTGCAATCACAATGAAGGTGCCTAGGTAAAGGAAAAGGAGCTGTTAGGTTATCAAAGGAGCACAGAGTTACTCAGGGATTCGAGAAGAAAAGGCCAATTTTGATTGAAAAGCAGAATTTGCCACTGGGTGTCAGGTAGAGCTCATTTTAAATCTTTTTGATTGCTCCTCCAAGTTCCACTTAACCCAAATGTAACAGAAAATAAAAAGTATAACTTTATGAAAGAGGCTGGAAGTTATGAATTGTCAAAGAAAAAAAGTGACACTGATTGATAGAGAAAAGTTATTTTAAGGTTTATGAAAAAGCCCTAAGGGACACCCAGAATTTTGCAAATATAATATTGTCAAATCATTTCAGTAAGGCATAAAATCATTTAATTTAAATATATGTGAGATTTCACTTCTCTAGAGTGCTCTGAATCCCGCTGGTCTGCTAGGACATAAAGAGGAGGCTTTGCACTCCTACCTGGCCACAGAGTCAGGGTGCCCAAGGCGGCCTCCAGCCTTCCTGCCCTGGGATGAGGGAGTTCCTTATCTTTAGTTTCTCTTCTACAGCACAAAGGATTTTCATGGTAGCTCTCCTGCTCTACCTTCTGAGAGGATGTAAATCTTCCTAAAAGAACTGGCACCATCTCTAAGGCCTCTTACTTAGGTCTAGAATGATTCACACAGAGGAAGTAACTCCCTTACCGATGATCCTTAATTTGTACTCACAAATTTTGGCTCTATAGGAGACATTTCTGTGTCTGTGTTCAAGCAGTCCCAAAATTCCCTGATGAGACTGATAGAAAAGGCATTGGCTTGCATCAATTGTGATGATAGGTTTTATGACTGGACTGAGATCAGAAATTCATTTTACAGACCACTGAACAATTGCTAAATGCCTGCTCACCTCAGTTTCCAACCATTTACTAATAATTTTAGTCCTGGGGTAGATTTTATGAATACTAGTCAAAACTACAAGAGTGAAATTTTAAATTATTGAAAAGAGAAGCACAATTTTACTTTAATAGATGACCTTACTGTTCTCTAAATATTTTTTTCAATTTGTTTTTGTGTAATTTCTTTTTAATTCACAAAGGCAATAAATTTTACTTGTTAATACTTCTTACTATCTTTGTAAATTAAATTTAAATAAATTAAAATTTTCAATAATGTATTGATTAACATTGAAGTACTAATTTTTTACCATATATTTTATCTTCTCTCGTATTCTTTTCCAGACATATTTAGAGTGTTAAAAGCATAGAACACAGGAATGAGAATTTAACAGAGACATTATTGACTTGCATCAATATGTAGAATACACTTTAAATAAATAGAAAGATATTTTGTTTCAAAATTATTAGTGTTCTAGATGAATTTTCATCTTGTGTGAGCAGTAACATAGTACTAATTAAATTTAAACTCAAAATATATTGACACCTTATTGATTGTAAACTAAACTTGTCCCTAAAACTTGGACATGTACAAAACAAGAGACTTTTCCTTTGTGTAATTTTTGGGGTAGGAGTTTATTTTGGCTGCCTGAAGTCTCAGGATTCAAACTGGAGGTTGCAACAATGACTTTGACCATCATATAAAGTTATCTAATTTTCAGAACATGCCTTAGGCTTCACCAAAACACCTCACTTGGTTGATCTTGCATCCTTCATGACTATTTGCAACTTCTCCAGGTCTATCCATCAGAGGATATGAAAATTTCCTTCAGATTGAAAGGTGTTCAAAAGTGATAGTTGGTGGACAAGTTATATGAAGATTATTCAACATACAGGAATAATTTTGCCTATGACCAGTATTTTAGAGACTAAGGATGTGAGATGCAAGTCAATGGGAGCTATTTGTTATAAGCTAGACTGAAGGCAGCAATTCTGAGATACTAGTTAGAGTGCACATTGCAAGGGTATAAGCATAGGTTATCAAAATTTCTCCCTACTGAGAAAGAACCAATTACATTTGTGTTATTTTCTGGTCAGGAAACATTATCAAGAGCAAAACTTTAGCTATTAACTGAGAACCAAAAGATTTTATTTTTTTCCTGGGCTATTATAGCTACATTTTGGTATATTTTATGGGAAACATAAATCTATGAGTAATGATAATATTGAACTTCATGACAAGGATGGTGAGTAGAGCATTCAGAGCAAAATTTTCAGAATAATAAGACTTTTAAGCTAGATATGTGATGGGAGTTTCATGCCTGTTAACATTGCCACAAATTCATATCTGAGAAAGGCACAAATGCATCAGGTCTGCTTCAACACTTCAGTACAGTATCACACAAGGTAGGAAATGTCTGTATGCACATATAAACGCACAAACACACACTCACACATACATAACCAGGCATCACTGAAAAATATACAGTGGATGACAGCATGAAATGAAATCAACACTACAGGGCCAACAATAAAGTCAAAGTTCTTAGTATTCCCAAACAAACTTAATAAACTACCACTGATGACAGGGGAGCCACACCAGTATTAATAATAGGAAAGAATTTAAAAGAAAAATATACATTACACTTTCCTCTAATGAGCCATTTATGGTAAAAGTGTTTGAAACGAGTGGAATTAGGAGCTTGAGTCTACTTTGTTTCGGAAGGGATTGTAGCCCATCTTTCTGGAATTTTCCAAGGTAAAGGTGCTGTAAACTCACTTAAATCCTCACTGTTTAGTAGTTCATTACACGTCTGCCTAAAGAGACCTGTCCGTGAACTTATCCACCTTGTATGAATCACACCACTATGGTTGTATTTTTTCTCCTGCCTTAAAGCCTCACTAAATAATGATGTAATATTCACTGAAGAAAATTATTGAGGTAGAAGGGGGTGGAACTTCTCTTGCCTCAGGAACTCTCCAGGTGCTCACCAGGCAGGTGGGGAACCACTCAGCTAAAGGCCAGGCCCCTTCTCTCCAAGTTTTAGGTCACTCAAAAACCATGAACATGATTCCTTTTTTGTTGCATCTGATTTGTTCTTCCTTTCCCTTTTCACTCAGAAACAAGAGATTTTCATCACAGCTATTTTTTCTGGTTCTAGATAAAAATGTAAACAAAGAATATTAATTATATAATTCAAAGCACGTACCTATAACCTTGTAAAATGAGATAACAGTGTGAAGAAGTGCTAATAAAAATTACAGAATTGGGCCGGGGATTTAGCTTAGTGGTTCTGGTGTCTGCCTGGCAAGAGCAAGGTCTGGAGTTCGATCATTAGTACCAGATATCTCATGCCAGGCGTGGTGGCTCATGCCTGTAATCCAAGCACTTGGGAGTCTGAGGAAAGAGGATTGCTGGGACTTCAAGGCTTGCCTGGGTTACATAGTGAGCTCAGGGCCAGCCTGAACTTACAGAGTGAGACCCAGTTTCAAAATCGAAAAAGTATATACATATATATCGTATATGTATACATATTATGCATAGAATAAAACTATATATGCATGTATATATATATTATATGTATATATATTATATATATATAAAGTTTGTGTATTAGGAGAAATGAGTAAAAATATGTCTCTGAAATCTAGCTTTTCAAAAATAGGGTAAGAAAGACACATAATTATTTAAACTAAATACTATTATGATTAACTTTCAATTTGTAAAATTTTTAAATTATGCTATTGTTACACTATATATATATGTAAAGATCATATTCTAGGGAGTTTGTATCTGGACATGATATGTCTTAATTGTCCTTTTTATCATCCCCTTTCTCCTCCATTTTAAATCCTATGAGTTCTATAATGGAGATTCAGTCTACATTATATATGAGGAAGAAGTGCAATATTTAATCAAATATAAATTGATAGTTATATACCTACATATACATGTATACACATGTATGATTTTGTACCCTAAAAGAATCATGTATTCTTTACATAAAGCTAGGAAACTCACTAATTACAGGGACAAAAAATATGCTTTTTATAAAAATTTGAATAAAACTTGTGATCTTCAACCTCCAAGTACATTAGGATTTTATTAATTGGAAAATGAAGTTTGACTTTCACTTATTTTTCTTCCAGCAGTGAGCACAGTGGTGGACTTCTGCTCCCATGGCAAGAGTGCTGTGTGAGATTCTCACGTCCTTCCTTGGCACATAGCCCTGCTCCACAGCAGGGGGCCCCTGAATTGGTGGAGAAACTTAGCACAGTGCTTATGTCTGCATATTTAGAAAAAGGAGACATATGTATAACTGCAACTTTGAATCTTGACTGAAGAAGATGTGAAGTTATAGGTCAAATTAATTTGAAAATTAACTAGAAGATCACTATATGTGATCTACATATTTTTGGCATTAAAGCACACAGTTAAGTTTTGGTTTATGTATAAATAATTTTTTCAGTACCACATTGCATTTCTTCCTTTTCACTTTCTTCTGTTGTGGATGAGAAAAAAAAAATAAGTGTCCAAGTCAATGAAAACTGCAAGAATGTCATAGGTGCTGTTTATTCTTTTACCAGCCTTAAACTATTTCATCAGGGAGAAGGAAATCAGTAGTGTTGTTAAATTACCACCTGGCTTAGTGCTCTGTGAAGAAGAACTTGGCTATGGGCAGCCAAGGACCATTATGACTTAAGTGCACACGGAGGTCATCTAAACTTGCCTTAATCTTTTCTCCATTTTCCACAGTCTGTTTAACAATCACTACCACTGACATTCATACTTCCTTCCTTTTATGTTAGGACTTTGTCTGACCTCCTCAAAGCCCAAGCAAAGTTACCGTACTGTTACCAGAGAGAGCTCAGTTTAGGGATTAACCAGTTTTGCTACATACAAAGGAGAGATTAGTTGAAAAAAATAACTAATAAAGGAAACAAGCAATGATTTTTTGGCTGATAGAACAAGCTAAGAATGCTAAGGGGTCACACTAATTAGCAAACAAACCTCCTAGGTTTCAAAAATATATTGACCTGTGCTAGAAATACATTCATTTAGATTCTATGGCATTTATTACTTTTGATGAAATTTTAGTTAGCTTATTTAGTTTAGCTACATAGCAATATGTCAAGTAAAAATACATCGACTGACTAAGGAGAAATGGTGGAAGAGAGAACATGGTCATAGGACCTGGGCAACAATTGCAAAATAGGGAAAACTCTAGCAGTAAGGTCTACATCGGTCTGAAGGGTTCAATGCAAAAGTTGATTTTGAAGGATGATTTAAAATTTTGTTTTCATTTGTAGAGAGTAGTAAATAAGGCTGGAAAAAGGAGGATGGATGAAAGAAAGTGATGAGATACAACAGTAAGACAGAAAATTTTACTTAAGAGTACATTCTTAAGAGTATCAGTGTGCTGGCTGTGGCTAAAATATATCTGGGGGAAGGGCAGAGTTTTATCTAAACTTCACAGAAGTCTGGATAAAATGGTATGTTGTAGTTGGTCAGTGGATGCAATAACTCACCTTATTTTATGGTTTAAATCCTCTGTGTCCCCAAATTCCTTGTGAGGTCATGGCCTTTTGAAAGCTGACTCCTGCCTATGGTGTCACTATACCAGACCCTCCCTTCTCTTTCTACTTCCTTTCTGGCTAGAAGGGAACACGTTTCCCTCCCATATTCTCCTGGGCCATACTGGGTTCGGCTTTAGAAACAGATAACCCTAGGCTGTAACTGAGAGCCACAATACTTGTTTCTTTCTTTAAATCATAGGTGTCTGTATTTTGAAGCAGAAAGTGACACAGACCACTAACCATAAATGAGGCAACAATGGGAATGTCGAGAGTCTTCCACATTACCATAGGTAAGCCAAATTTGCAAATGATTTAAAAATCATTAACAATTTAAGAGTTGTACCTATAATGTAAAGGGAAAATTGAAACAAAATAATTTCTACTAGAATAGTACGTGCCTTAAAATAAAAAATATTCACAGATGCATTTACTGGAAGTCAAAATAAATTGCATAAGTGTTGCATCTAAACACAGAATCACACAAAATAGAAGAGCTACAAAAGCTGACATCAACAGTCCTCTCTTTGCTTACTTGAAATCTGTGATCAGTGTGGCTATTAGTGCCACAAGTTTTTTTTTGTTTTTTTTTGAGACAGGGTCTCGCTTTGTAGTTCAGGCTGGCCCTGAGCACACTATGTAGCCCAGGCAAGCCTCTAACTCAGTAATCCTCCTGTCTCTGCCTCCCGAGTGCTGGGATTACAGGAGTGAGCCACCACGCCCGGCACAAGTGCTACAAGTTTTGTATAATAAGGGACAAATCTTTGTAAGATTCCAAAGCCAACAATATTTCCTAAATTTTTAAAAGTTCACTGAATTCATGAACGAAGGATTTATATTAAAATTATGAAAGCTGAGTATGCTGCAGGGCAAGCTTGCACTCCTAGCACTCTGGGAGGCAGAGGTAAAAGGATTGCAAGTTCAAGCCCAGCTTCATGCAATTTAGGAAGATTCAAAGAAACTCTACTACAAAATTTAAAGTAATAAAAAAGGGCCTGAAATATAACTCACTGTGAAGCTTCTAGCTTAAATTGCCAGTAACACAAAGGCAAAAGCAAACAAACAAACAAAGAAAAAAACAAAATGAAAACCAAGAAAAAAAATATTTGTTCTTATATACGATAGAGTAGTTGCTAATTGTACACAAGTACAAAGGAAAACCTACCAAAGAATGGTGTGTGTGTGTGTGTCTGTGTGTGTGTGTGTGTGTGTGTGTGTGAATAAGATGGCTTTAACACTCTTCTAAGATTGGTTACATTTGAGGAAGCATCTTCAGGATGCAGGCTCTTTCCTTAGGGAATTTATTTCTGAATAACCTCTTTCCTTAGGGAATTTATTTTTGAAACCTTTCCATTGCTTTCTTTGGCTCTTTGACATATAAGCCTTTTCCGAGCCTCCAGGCAGTTTTATGACCCCAGAATGTCTTTCTCAATAACCTGATAGCCACTTCGTTCAATGTAATGGAGAAAGGAGTGGCTGTTTTCCTCAGACTTTGTGGAAGGGTAGGACCTAACTTTAAAGGAACAACAAGCAAACTGGCTGGGTATAATTACCTACATGGAGTGTCTTTCCAATGCTCTCCAGTGCTTCTCCACTATCTTACTTCTGGAACTTAAAAATACTTCCTTTTTTTGTTTCAGATGTTAAATTTTATGTTTGCAATCTTGTGCTTAATTGTAACCTCTCTGCTCTTGCTGCAAAAGTCTTGAAGAAAGTCTCTCTTGCTGCTTTTCCTTTTCTAGTAAAAATTTTCTTGGGCAAATTCTCCTGCTTCTGGTAGTAGATCTGCATCTTAGACTTCTGCACAGTAAATGTCAGCAACATCACCGTGTTTATGGTAAAACCAAGAATATCCTACCCCATTTTTTTTCTAAATGCTTCTGTACTTGGGACAATGCTCAAGAGAATCACTCATCTAAACTGTTATATATGAGAATTCAAAATCCAGATGTTTAAATACCATTTATGGGAATATAAAGCAGAAAAAATTGACTTAAACAGTCTAGCAGTTCTAAGTACATAATGCCATACACCTTTTGTATGATTTTCAAATACATTTTGTACCAAAACACTTTTTTACAAAAGTTACAGCATATAAGTTTTCAAGTTATGGCAATTCAACTACATTGGAGAGAAACAGATTGAGAACATTTAGAGGAAGCAGATAGTTACAGGTTTCCTGGACCTCCTGGAGAAAGCTATTGAAGAATTAATTAAGGTCCAAAGACAACATTGCCTAACAAAAAGTTAGTTGGAGGTGGTAAACCAATGTGAAGCAATAAACAGAAAAACAGTGGAAACTTGTAGCTTTGCTGGAGAATAGTAAACAGCAATAACTTTAAATAAATTAATTTCTTAATATGGGCCTTTTAAGATTATTGCCAAAATATATTAGTAAACACATTGCACATAATATACATACTTGCATCCATTTAAAATTGAATAAAATGAATTTATTGTGATATATGGATGAATAAAACATTTTCAAAATAACTTCAGAAAATTATATAATTTTTGCTAAATTCACTGACTCTAGGCTGTCATGCTTCCAGGCAATAAATAAGTCTTCTTTATTACAGACTATTTAACAAGGTTTAGTACTGTTTTGTTCAATAATAGAGAAGAGGGTCAAGACTCAGCTCAGTTGCACTGCACCTGCCTGCCAAGTGCAAGGGCCTGAGTTTGATCCCTGGTACTGCAAAACAAACAAACAAAAACAAACAAACAAACATTGAGAAAAGAGTAATGTCAGAGGTGAAGTGTAAAAACTGCCCTGTTTTAGTCAGAAGGCACAGTGAGGTAAAAAGATATCACATCAGCTCTCTTAAAATTATATATTTTCCATCTATTAATTGAGTATAAAAGGAAGGCTGAACCTGGTTCCAGGGCAATTTTTGGGAAGTGGTTCTGCCTTGTTATCCTGGTTGTATTTATTTTAGCATTGTGGACATTCATTCTGACTGGTCTATGTAGGCAATGGAACACTAATTAAATATCTCAAGGACATTTCTGCTATCATTATAGGCTTTCGTGGATATATAACCAGTAGGTACTAAAATAGTTTAAAAATAATATGCAGATAATAACAGTAATGATTCCCCAGGGATATTTCATAAATTTATAATTTAAAATAACTACAAGTATACTTTATGAGATTAAAAGTTTGTCATATTTATCTTTGATTTGCCCATATCTGACTCCCATAAAATGTGAGATTCTGTACTTTTTACACTCATCTGTCTGCGTAGTAAGGGACTGAGACCTGAGATTCACTGTAGGGAATGAGAAATGATTTACATGAATTTGATTGCTATTCTTGGTCATTTACTCTACAAGTTATAGAAAAAAAAATCATCAGTATATACACATAAGAGGAAAGTGAACCACTATTGAAAAGTAAAACAAAATTCAACTGAAACTTCTGTTATGTATCTGATTTACACTTAGAAGTGGTACTTTAAAAGTCCACAAGTATGGGTAAGGTGCCCAGCACATCCTTGAATATAGAACTATTCATCACTTTGAGCTTAAGATCCAACCCTTTTTTCTCAAGTTTGGTCCTCAAATTTGTGCAGACTGCTTCTTAACACATTTAGAAACATTTTCTTAATTTGATTTTTTAATAAATAGATTTTATTGGTACATTTCAGCAGTGCATTATGATCTCATTCCTCATGGAGATTCTGTACTTGTATGTAATGTATCTTGGTATTTATTTTCCCATTATCCTGTCCTGCCTTCAATACCCTAACCATATATATATATATATATATATATATATATATATATATATATATATATATATATCCATTGTTTCCATTTCTTTCCTTTTCACTATCCTTTTATTTTTCTTTCCCTTCTTTGCTTTCCCATGCCCACAGCCAATTACCATTTCCCTTTGAATATTTTCTTCCTATTTAACAATAACTAAACTTCGTTCTAATATTTGAATGAAGGTACTGAGGATGCATAAGATTAATTTACATTTCCCATAAATGCATAGTTTGAATTTGAACATAGGTTTCAGCACAGAGGAATGCAAAAACTCTAAATCACTAATATAACACCATCCGTGTTCTTTTTTTCTTACAGTTGTTTCCACTTTATTTATTCATTATCTAATTTTTTTCTAAAGTATTTATAAAATTTTACTGACATTTTTACTTTAGTTGAAAGATGAGACATTAATAATAACGCTAACTTTAATTCTAACCCAAAACTAACAATCCAAATAATGAGATAGATCCACACCAACTCTAACAATATCTCTAATGCTAGCCCTGACCTTAATAATAAACTTTGAAAGGGAACTAAATCACTGAGATGCATACACATCAAATCTATCCTTTATCGCAATCCTAATCTTAACCCTAACTTTAGAAATTTGACCCAAATACAGATACAGACAGAAAAAAAAATGTATCCTTTAGCAAAATACTAACACTAATGCTAAAGTTAACATTGGATAGTTAATCCCAATCATCAGTGAACTCTAGTACTCAGATATATACAAAAGAACTCTATTTTTTTAAATTGAATTCTTTATTGGTACAATTTATATACATCTCAAAATCACATATAACATTGGGAAATTTGTACCAGTATATGCCACAAGTTAATTCTCATTTTTACCCATATCTCTACCCACTTCCCCCTCCTCCCCCCTTTATACATGCTCTTTTACTTTCTTTCTGTATCATATTTATTCCTTCCCCTCATCACATTCCCACACCAAGTTTCCTATAGAAATATTCCACTCTATAAAAGCTGTCCTACTTTCTAGAACTCATTTGCATCTACAGGTGTTCATGCCAAAGAGAAGATCCGGGAATTGTGTATCTGTGATCTATTGATTTCACTTATTAGTATATCCTCCAGATATCTCCAT
>PVIC010053641.1:0-11779 GCA_004025085.1 Thryonomys swinderianus
CGCCTGCCTCGCAAGCGCAAGGACGTGAGTTCGATCCCCGGTTACCACATATAATGCTGGGCGTGGTGGCTCACGCCTGTAATCCCAGCACTCGGGAGGCAGAGACAGGAGGATTGCTGAGTTCGCGGTGGCTTGCCTGGGCACCATAGTGAGCTCAGGGCCAGCCTGAACTACAAAGCGAGACCCTGTCTTCAAAAAAGCCAAAAAAAAAAAAAAAAAAAAAAAAAATATATACTTGCCAAGTATTACTCCAATCTAACTGAAATAAATCCTTTTAGCATTTATCTTCCACTTTTCCCTAAACTGCAAAGTCTGCTCATGGCCATTATATTACTTTCTTGTATAAGATAAATCTTTTAGATCCATATTTAAAATAAATCATTCAGTATTTATATTTCTGTCCTTGACTTATTTCACTGTATATAATGGGACCTAGCTTTATTTACATAATTTATCATATTTTGCATGCTTGAATAGCATTTTACTGTTTTTCTATACCAGATGTTCTCCAAGAACAATCTCGGTGGACACATATTGATTCCATTACTTGGCTACTGTGAATTGTGCTGCAATAAAAATAACCATGCAAATCCAGATATGTCCTCACTGTACTGAATCCCTACCCTTTGGATATAAATGCTCCCTACTGTGATTTCTGATGATGTGGTATTTAGGTTTTTAACTTTTTAAGGAACCTCCATCAAACTTTCCATAATGGCTGTGCTGCTTTACGTTCCTACCAGCCATGTCTAAATACTCCTTTGCCCACATTTCCCAGCTTTATCATTCATCTTTGTACAGATAATTAGTGTAGCAGGTCTGATGAGATTCTGGTTGTGGTTTTACTTTGCAATTCCTTGAATGTTAGTGCTGTTGAACTTTTTTTTTAATTTTAATTTTTATTTTTTTGTGGTACCATGGATGGAACTCAGGCCCTGTGCTTGCAAGATAGGAATGGTACCACTGAGCTAAATCCCTGGCCCTGAACCATGTTCTTTTTGTTTTGTTTTGTTAAGAAAATATTACCTCTAAAGTGTTTAATGCAAGGTACGTTCAATACTTTACTAAAAAAAACAAATAAAAGGAAAAAACAAACATGAATTCCCAGTCATCTAGGTATAGTTAAGTCTAGGATATTTACTTTTATTTCTTGATATCCATTCTTAAAGTTCATCTCTTTGTTTAGTGTCATTGATCAGTACAAATCATAACCATAGGCCCTCTCCTGGATCAAGACGTGTCCAATGTTGGGCCGGAGGGTAGCTCAGTGGTTCTGGTGCCTGCCTTGCAAGCGCAAGGTCCTGAGTTCGATCCCTGGTAACCACATATAATGCTGGGCATGGAGACACGCCCACCAACAATCAACACCGCATACCACAATGCCGGACATGGTGGCTCACGCCTGTAATCCCAGCACTCGGGAGGCAGAGACAGGAGGATTGCTGAGTTTCAGGCTTGCCTGGGCACCATAGTGAGCTCAGGGCCAGCCTGAACTACAAAGCGAGACCTTGTCTCAAAAGAAAAAAAAAAAAAAAGATGTGTCCAATGTTGGAAGAACGGAGGCAGAACGTGGAAAAGATGATCTACCTCTTCTTCCCCCTCTTACTCCTGTTTCAGCTCTTGTTTTCTGTGTATGTTACCCATGTCACACTGATTTATAAATCTCTTTATGAAATGTATTCAATTTTATTTATTTTTCTGCACTGAGTTGATTGGTACATTTCAGGTATACATTATTGGGCCGCTCATCACTGAGGATTTGTACCTGTATATGACATATCTTGGTTCTTGCTTTGGCCATTCCCATTCAATCCTTTCAACTTCTCTGTCCCCTTCTATCCACAGGCTTTGTTTTAGTTTTTTCCTCTTTCCCTTCACATTTTTTATGTTTTTTTGAGACAGGGTCTTGCTTTGTAGTTCAGGCTGGCCCTGAGCTCACTATGTAGCCCAGGCAAGCCTCGAACTCAGCAATCCTCCTGTCTCTGCCTCCCGAGTGCTGGGATTATAGGCATGAGCCACCACACCTGGCTTTCCCTTCACATTTTTAATTTCCCTTCTGTCCTTCCCCTCCCCTCCTCAGTTTCTCCTCCCCTTTAAAGATGTCTTCCTATTTCACAAGACCTATCGTACGTTTTGGACTTTATTTACACCGCGAGTTTCTCACACTAGAGAAATGATATGGTAACTGCACATGTGTGTTCTAGTTGTGAACTTTATTAAATTTTAATGTACTATCTTTTTCTGCTAATATGCATAGAGATTCTAAATATAGTCTGGCCCACCAAAAAAATTAAAAGTAATCTGTGACAGCAAGCAAACTATAAGAGGATGAATCACTGTAGCTAACATTTAACTCATGACACTTCTTTCATTCATTCATTCATTCATTCATTCATTCATTCATTCATTCATTTTGGTCCTGAGTACCAACCTCATGACCTTTCACTTGCAAAGTAGGTGCCAGAACCATTGAGGTAAACCTCTAGCCTCAAATATTTTTACCTCTGGAGTTTTAAAATTTTTCTGTTTCCTTTCTGCTCAAAAAGTTGATGTAAAATAAATTTTGTATAAAGCAGGTTACAGGACAGATGTAGAAGTAGTCACCAATTAATCACAACAGGTATATCATCTAAACTATGACAAATGGAGAGGGTGAGCTGGGACACAGGAGTGCATGAAGGACTCTCAGCAGTGCCAGGGTGAGCAAAGTTTAGCTGGCAGTGATTACATTTAAGTGGAGAATGAAAGAAGTTGTAGCTATTAAATAAAAGAAGAAAATGCCAGAGAAAAGATGTAAAGATCCTATGGCACTGATGAATAGATACACATATAAAAACCAAATGAAACCACATGAGGTCAGAAAGAAAACAAGATTGCAGTACTGAGTGAGGTTTACTGAGTTGGGGCCCAATAAATGAAGAAACATGATAATCACACAAGTCATTTTGATTTGTACCTGAAGTACAATACAAAATTTGTGTTTCTGTAAAGGAATGATTAGACTTATACCCTAAAATATCTCTCTGGCTAAAATGTGAAGGACAGACTAGAAGATGCAAAAATAGAAAGACGATTCATTAGGAGCTAATGAGGTGGTCCAGAGAGAATTTGAACTAGGAAGAAAAAATATAGAAAATATGTAGTAGATTTGAGAGGTGTCTAGAGGCAATGCTAATAAGTATTTGTTCTTATCTGAGTCAGGTCTGGCTGCAATAGCAAAATACCCTGGAGTGGGTAGTTTAGAACAGCAAATATTTATTTCTCAGTACACTAGAGTCTAGAGGCTGTGAGTTTGAAGATCAAAAATCCAACAGTTTTGATGTCTGGTGAGTCTTCTTTCTCACTGAAGACTGTGCCCCCTCCATTGTGTCCTTATCTGGTGGATGGATGGGGTGATGCCGTTCCCTGGGGCATATTTTATAAAGATACCTAATTATCACCCAAGTGGCATTACCTTCTAGTACCATACTTTTGGGAAGAGGATTTGAACATATGAATTTTGTGGAGACATGATCCTTCAGAACAAAGCAGTTAAGGAATAAAAAAGGTAATAGTCAAGTTGGCTAAGATGGAAAGGATGGTTATGACAAAGGGCGACATGGGAAATCAACATAGGTCCAGAGCTCTGAAGAGACCCTTGTGCTGGATATAAAATCTCAAATTCCATCTTGTATACAGAAATTTATAAAAACTAGGACCATTGTTTAGATCCTCTAGGAAAAATAAAGAGTGAAAAGCAGATAAATATGAACATGAGAACAAGGTGGAAAAAGCCATGGTAGCATCATAAAAGTGAAGAAAGGAATTGTAAACAGCAGCCAGCGAACATGCAATGAAACTCAGCAAAATGAGAACAAAAATATTCATTCTGTTTATCACTGTTAGGAAATCAGTAAAGGCTCAAAATCTGAATGAGAGGAATTAAGTGTGGGAAATAGGTTATAGATGCAGAAAATTTGGTTAGCAGCTTTGAATGATAAACAGATGGAGTGAAGCAAAGAGTAATGCATAGTTTAATGAGATTTATTTTTCAAGATATGAGAAGAATAGGGAGAAAGAGGAAGGGATGTAATATAAATATTTATAATGTGAAATCCAGAGAATTCACATGTGACAAGATCCAAAGTATACAGAAAAAAAACATAGGCACATGTAACATCATCAGGTATATGAAAAATGAGCAACTCACCAGTAGGTGGACAGTTAGTAAGATTAGTTTAAGAATTAAGTATTTATGGACTAGAAAAAGAAACTCTGAAAATGAGAACTCTGACAACTGCAAGATAATAGAGTACTAAAAAGAAAGTTGACTTTGCTAATGAATTCATGACCTAGAAGGGTGAATAAAGAGTTCTTATGGGCAGAGGAACAAGGTGGATAGTTGAAAGAATGGAAGAACAGTGAAGAACTATGCAGGACTGACCCAGCATTTCATCATCTATCTCTGTTCTATTGCCTCTGACTCCCTGTAGCTGGGTTTAAGGCATATGCCACACAGGATGGTCAGTACTGTAACTTGTAGAAATTTGATTCCATTTGTACATTTGCAAGTACCATATTCAGAATTTTTTCCATGCCAGCCATTGCACTTACCCACTCAGAGTAGATGGCAAGAATAAAGGACATGGAACTACCATCTAGTATGCTTTTGCTGTGCAGCGCCTGTTCCCCCTGGAGGATCTTAGCAAAAACAGTCACAAGCAGCTGTACACAAACCCCAAAGCCCCATCTGTATGTTAACAACCAGCCAAAAGGTAAATCTCCTGAGCTTGTGCCTCCGCCATGTCTTAACAGCTCACACTTGGAATGAAAATGCCAGGTACACTGAGAACCTCCTTCAACTGGCTCATGCGAAGAGAACGTTCCCAGCCATGCTGTGGGCACCTCAGAGGTGATGCGGGATTCCGCATTGTTCACACCCCTCAGGCACAAACCAGTACCCCCAAAGTATTAAGGAAATATTTTTTTCAGCTCCAACCACATCAGTGATAACTCAGATGCCCTTGGTAGTATAGTCACGTTGTTTTAACCAGCTGTGACATCTCAAGATGTTACTGGTAGCCAACAGAAAGAAGATATCGTTTGTGTTGGTATGGATCCTTAATAAAAACCACAAAACTATTTATTGAGTACCACTTGCATGCCAGGAACACTATTTGCATACCTATGCATGACATCATTTTAATCATCACAACTCCGAATGTCAGGATTATTTAACAAAAATATTTCAGTGTGTTTAAATCGCACTGTCAAGTTTTTGCTCAATTAGAATCCAACCCAACTTTCTCACTGGCTGTTATAAATTGGACTTTGTTTGCTACTTTGTGTTCTACAGAGTGTTTTAAAATCCATTTATGTAATTTGCCTGAACATCTTCTGTGGTTGCTCTTCTAAATGACATTTTACCAACAATCATACATTTTGGAGGTAATATACTATATCCTATTTTATCTGTTCTGTTTTTCTTTGTATTTTTTCTTTCATGACCATTTACTTGTTTGTTCTTGTAGCCATCACTCAGGCTATAAACATAGCCAATGGTCCCACTCTGAATAAATGATTCTCTGAACCAATATTGAGTACACCTAATTTAAGTTAGTATATCTACTACTGGTAGTTTCAGAAAACATTTAAGTATTCACAGTCTAGTTGCTGTACAGGGTCTCTGGAGTAATTATTGGGGAGAAAGAATGAAAGTGTAAGCAAGTCCTTTACACTATAGTTGTCAAAAACAAGGAAAGTTACAGAAGGGAAAATCTTTAAATGAAAATCTGAGGCTCAAACAGGCCCTATACATGGCACAACCTTGTCCCTCTAACTCTGTCTTTCCAACAGGTGATAACTTCACCGAGTTCCACTTTCTTTCTTTTTTTTTTTTTTTCCTTCCATCTGGGTGAGATTCTTTCCTGGGTAACACAACACAGATAAAGGCGGAGAGAAGATCTGTCCACACGCTGGCCTTGTCTGGCCACATTTAGTCCTCTAGGAATAGGAGCTGTGTCTTTGCTTTATTTCCCAACAGCCTTCTTCCTCTTTTCTCTTTTGACAGTGATTGACAGCTATAAGTTGTTGTGTCACAGCTCCTGCAAGTCAATTATGAAAATGATGTGCACTTGCTTAAAGATGATTGTAAATTGCTCTGGCTGATCAGAATAATGAGTTGCGGTGATGCTAATCAACACTGGGCGTATATAGTACCTCATCCCTGCTGTTCGGTTTGCAGCTGCAACTAGTTCACACAAATGAGAGTTTTCAAATTTCTCATGGATCTTAGCAGGATGTTCACAATGGGAACATTACGGGGGCAGATGAGGTTGACCTCAGGGCAGGAGGGTGAGGCAGAGAACACTCATTTCACTTCAGCTTTTCTGTTTTGTGCTGCTGGGGCTTGAACTCAGGACCTTGCACTTGTCAGGCAGGCAGGGTGCCACTGAGCTACATCCCTGGCCCTTGCACCAGCTTTCTAAGGTCTCTTTCGTATATGTGATATATTTTATCACAGCACATTCATGTTAGCTCTCTCAAGGCAGTGGTAGCCCAGAGAATAGATGAGAAACCTGATGCCAGGAACTAGCCCAGCATCACACACTCCATGAAGATGCTAAGAATCCAGTTTCTCCTCTTTGATTGCAAAGCTTATTCCATGACACCAAGGTGACCCCAAGTATTGTCTAAAACGTTTCTACTTGAACCTCTCCCTATGTGCAGGTTTCAGATGCACCTCCCCAACGCGTCCTCAGTCCCGGCCTGGGCTCTGTGGAGCAGGAACCCGGGAAACGTGGTTCTCACAGGCCGCGCGGGTCGACCTCACCCGGGAAAGCTTTGAAACAGCTGCGCGTCACCCGCCTGTTCCTGTAGCTGGCAGTACACAGGGCGAATGCACAGCCACTGGGAATGGGGAGGGAGGCTTCTTCTAAGGTGAAGAGATGGTCTCCGACTGAGTGAGGTAGCAAGTAGGCTTCACCATTGTGTGAATATACTAAAAAATGACTCAAATGCTTTAGAGGGGTGAATATTTGATGTGCTAATTATATCTCACAAAAGTTACTAAAAATATGAAGTACTAGAAAATAATAAATGAGGCAAGTTTGAGTCTGACATGCTTTCACTTGAACCAGGTGTTTCCAGAATCTCTCAAGTTTTTTTTTAATATATTTTTTAAATAAAAAATTCCAGGGCCGGAGATTTAGCTCAGTGGTTCCAGCACCTCCCTCACAAGTGCAAGGTCCTGAGTTCGATTCCCAGTAACCACATACAATGCTGGGCGTGGTGACTCACGCCCACCAGCAATCAATACCACATACCACAGTGCCGGGTGTGGTGGCTCACGCCTGTAATACCAGCACTCGGGAGGCAGAGACAGGAGGATTGCTGAGTTCGAAGCTTGCCTAGGCTACATAGTGAGCTCAGAACCAGCCCGAACTACAAAGCGAGACCCTATCTCAAAAAAAAAAAAAAAATAGAATGAGAGGGCCGGAGACTTTAGCTCATTTTAGCTGATTTTGATGCCTGCCTAGCAAGCACAAGGTCCTGAATTCGATCCCCAGTAACCACACACAACAATATCAAGCATCGTGACTTTTGCATACTAGCAATCCATACCACACACCACAGTACTGGGCATGGTGCCTCACTCCTATAATCCCAGTGCTTAGGAGACAGAGACAGGAGAATTGGTGAGTTTAAGGCTTGCCTGGGCTACATAGTGAGCTCAGGGCCAACCTGAACTACAAAGTGAGACCCTGTCTCAAAAAATGAATGAATGAATGAATAAATAAAATAAATAAAAATGCCTTGGAATTAGAGGACATCTCGGCCTTTCTGAACATACACACCACTGAAGAAGTTTAAAAATTAGAGCACACTGTCATAAAAATTGGGGGGCATCAGGAAGTTTTGGAATTTGGATGCCACAATATTGATGTGCTATAACTGATTCAATGTCATGACGAAGGACACTGGAAAGGTCACTGTGACACAGCACGGTGCTGAGTGAATCAGAGAAGTAAAGACTCAGTATGGTGAATAGAAGAGAGTAACATGTTGACCGAGTCTCTGCCATGTCCCTGCCCTCAGCAGTGAACGGTGGGATTTGGAACAGACCAACTATCGCACAAATATATAACTCAGTTCAAAGGGAGAAAGCAAAACATCACCTTTGATTTAACTCCAGGATATTGACTTTAACTCTGTGGCATGGGTATCTCATGAATTCTTTGTTCCTCTGCCTGTGCCGCCCTCAACAGAGATGAGCGGTCTTGCTCTGGGAACTTGAGTCTGACAACTGCATCCCGTGAACCATGGAAGCCCTAGCGTGTTTCACCTGCTCTGTTTTCAAATCCTGTCATACCTCCTAACTCTTTCAGAGCTCACACTCACAAGGCAGAGCCAAAGTCCATTTTGGTAAATTTCATCTACTTCTAGGACAAGACCACAAATTTCCTTCAGTTTAATCCCTAGCATTCAGTGCAAAAAACTTTTTTTTTTTTTTTTTGCCAGCATTGTATCCATCAAGAAAATGCTCTTGTCCAATTGTTGCAAAATACATTAGAAATTAACATTAGTACAATGCTAGACATTTCTTTATAATTTCATGTGATACATGAAGTAACCTCCTGTGTGGGTGTTACACCCCACCCACTTTAGAGATAAGGAAGCTGAAGTTTTCAGAGGTTAAATAACTTCTAAAATCACATAGTTAAGAAATGAAGGGGGAGCAGTGTTTAGGCTTAAGTTCATCTGATTGGAAACTGTATAGTACATTCTTTGTGCTGTATCGTTTTGATCAGCTCTATGGTTAAGCATTATCAGTTGGTTCATAATATGTTTAAGCCTCCAGAAGATAGCTGAATAAATTATATATCAGACAGGAATAAGGTGTGAGTAAATGTTTTACATCAAGGCAAAACTCTCATTGGTTAAACACTGACTCAGAACCACATGATTTCACAAACAAAAATCTGAACTCCTATTGCTTTGTTTAGATGTGGAAAATGAGACACAAGGACACAAGCTAACTTGATAATGTTCACCTTAGTCCTAAGTGGTATTCTATGCTCCTTTCAGCACTTTTAATCATACTTAGGGGGAAAAAAACAGAAAGACTATTGGATTGGAGAAATGGGAAATAACATACAAGTAAGATCAAAAGAACTGGAGGACTCCTTACTGTCAAGAGTCTCAAAGACTAATGATGAGCTTGAATTTTTTTTTTTTTGAGATAGGGTCTCATTTTGTAATTCAGGCTGGCTCTGAGCTCACTATGGAGCCCAGGCAAACCTCAAACTCAGCAGTCCTCCTGCCTCTGCCTCCCGAGTGCTGGGATTACAGGCATGAGCCACCACACAGGGCACTGTGGTATGTGGTATTGATGACTGGTTTGCAGGCGTGAGTCACCATGCCCAGCATTGTATGTGGTTACCAGGATCAGACTCAGGGCCTTGCACTTGCGAGGGAGGTACTGGAACCACTGAGCTAAATCTCTGGCCCTTGAAATTTAATTTTTAAATATGGTTTTGTAAAATAGAAGAGCTTGGTCTGCCAGAGTAGTGAATTTTCTTGGAAGTGGAGAATTTGAATTGATTCTTCATTTCCAGGAGGCTTGTGAATTTTGTGATGCCATAGTCCTTGGTTTCCCTGTAGAAGATACTGGAGTCCTTGAGAACTGACTATGAGATCACTCAACCTGCAAGGTGGAGTATTTATGGAAATCTTAGTAGTATAGAACATGCCTGAGCTATGTGGTCACACAGTAGCCAGATGTAGTCACGTTCAACATACAGAGCAGAAGAAGCCATTGAAGGAAAAAGATGCACCCAAGGAGACAGGATTTCTCTTTTGCTACATTGTCATTCTTAACAAGAAGGGCTTTCTGACTAAAAATAAACAAATAAAAATGGTACTCCATTCATGAAGATGGGCACAAGAAGGTAGGTTGCATAAGGAAGGCTCAAATGCAATTATAAAAGTAAAAGACAAGAAACCAAAGAAATTCACTGGTAAGGTCAAAAGAAAAAAAATGTCAGTATTCTCTAAAGTGAGTAATTTATGAGACATTGGACAGAGATTAAGGAAGTTCCTATATCCCATTTGCAAAATGGATACCTAAAAAAAAATTAAGTTGATATATTGACTGAGTGATAGTTTAGAACTTTTGCAGGTCCTAAATTGTCTTTTGGATCTACAGATGAAAAATACAGTATACAGTCACACAACCAAAACTTGTTTGCCCTTAGATCACTTTTCCCAGAAGGGAACTGACATAATAAACCAATATTCCTTTGAAAATCACTGGCTGAGATTATTTTCTTCAGTGATTTATGATTCCAAGTATAAACTTATAGTATCGGAAATAGACATGGAATCACAGAACCGTTCATTACTGATACTGTAGCACAAGTTCCCAGCGGTTGCATGATAAGTGTTGTAATACCCAGAGAATATGTGCAAGGATTTCATGCATGCACCAAGGTCTTAGCTTAAAACCTGGGTCACACAACAAGTTTTATTATTATTGTCAGTATGAAAATTGAAAGGAACAGAAGCTCAGAGACACTTAGCGCTGTCATTGAAAAGGGACTAATTCTTGTACATGTTCATTTGGCACAGGCACTTACCCTTCCTTCCATGGTGCCAGATTAGCAAATACTAAATAAGTTATACAAATGAGGAAGAATGTCAGGTCCAACAGGAAGGCAAGTTAAGCCCCCATTAGAAAGACCTGCGAAGAGCTTTCTTCATAGCCAAAAAAAAAAGCTAAAATGATTAAGACAATAACCCTATCATTGGAGAAGTTAATGTAGGTAAAGAAGAATTAAGATATGTTTTAATCAAGTGAAACAGGTCACAGATCTGTAAATATCATATGTTTTTCTGGTATGGGAAACTGAAGATGTAAATGAGCTCTAGAGTATATGGTAGATATTGTGAAATAGAAACTTCAGAGGGAGATGGGGTGTAGAGGGAAGTAACAAGGGGAAGAAAAAATATGATGGTAATAAAAAAAGGGAAGGGCCAGGGATTTAGCTCAAGTGGTACCCCACCTACCTTGGAAGCATGATGGCCTGAGTTCGATCCCTGGTACCACCAAAAAAAAAAAAGAAAAAAGGGAAACAGCTTATATATAGGGGCAGGGGGCTTTAGGGTGGGTGGGGGAATGGGAAAAATTAGAATTAAATTGTGTCATCTGCTGGTACAGGTTCTCAATATTGTGTGTGATAATGATGCATATATATATAATGTACCAATAAAGATTCAAGTAAAAAATAGACTGAGTGCCAGCATATGCACAGCAGTGCCATCATTTCCAAAGGTTGAGTAATTTATCTTGTAGAAGGAGTAGCAGAAATGGCTGGTCCATTCATCACTCTGTGCTAACAGAGACTTATAATCCCTTTTTCCTTTTAGGTGGGTTGTATTGGTGATGGGTCTGAATGGCAGAAAGATAGCTTTTGGAAACATTAATTGTTTATGCTTTCTTCTTGACAAAGACTGGAGGACAATTTGAAGCAGCAAAGAGAAATAATGATGGCCTATGATTGGTTTCTAGATCTGTGTGCTGCCCACTAACTGGAAAATTAAGATCTTCTAATCTGAATAGTCTTTGAACAGTGTTTATTACTTCTCATTGGCTTCCTAGAGTCTCAAGACTTGCTCTTTTTTTTTTTTTTTTTTTTTTTTTTTTTTTTTTTTTTTTTTTTTTTTTTTTTTTTTTTTTTTTTTTTTTTTTTTTTTTTTTTTTTTTTTTTTTTTTTTTTTTTTTTTTTTTTTTTTTTTTTTT
>PVIC010053642.1:0-11777 GCA_004025085.1 Thryonomys swinderianus
AAAAATCATAATATCACAAAAAAATGTAGAGAAAGAGAGTACCCCACTACCCTCATTCTAATTCAGTCTGTTATTCACAACTAAATTACAGACTTTCTCCTCTCCTCTCCTGCTTCACTGGGTATTCAAAGATGAAGGGAGGAATCTTAAACAAGGAAGCATAGTCTGTCTACAAGATTTTCCTCTGTTATTTCCCCTCTTTCTTGCCACCCTTGCATTCAAGGAAGTGAATTAGGAATGTGGTCTTTGGGGCTGGCATAATCTGTTTGAGAGGCACCCTTGATTTTAAAAAGATGAAATGGAAAGACAGAGGAAAAGGTACAAAACTCCAAAATACTTAAGCTGGTTCTTCTCAGCACCTACCCCAGGACCAAGACCCAGCTCTTTCTGCTCCCAATGGCATCTAAGACATGCTCTGTTAGCTCATTCATACTTTAAGCTTTTTGAGGAGGTTGTCCCTGCAGTCCATAACTACAGCAATTGGTGTTGTCTTGGCTCTGGCTTTACAGACAGAAAGAGCTTGAGTAGCCAGGACTGAGGACCTCAGGACTCAGTGAACACTAAGAACAAAGTGTGATGTAGCACCTATTGAAGCTGAGTCATAGACAGTCATTTTCCAGGAGCATCACCTAGCATAGCTGGAGTTCCAAAAACGTTTGCAGATTTGGGCATTCCCTAGCCCCTATCAGGTTAGTACCAGTTATAGGCTACAGTGAGAAATGCCCAATAAATACTCCATGAACAACATTTCTCCTTCTTGATCAGAAAAGCCCTTAATTTTTTATCCCCTTCTTATAGTCTCCTACCTTCTTTTCATTAATATTCTGAAATGCAACTTAATAAATAAAAGCAACAAAGCATACCAGAGGCAGACTATTTTAATACTCTGACAAAATGAAGATGATTTTCTCGACAAAGGAATATTTTATTTGTGAAGGAGCTATAAGATAAATTTTGGAAGTAGAATATTTTTCCTTACTGACTGGCTTTTCATGTAATGGTATATTCTTTCTAATATTCATTCAGCAATACTTAATAAGCACTTGTCACATGCAATATATGCTACTGGGCTTGAAAACAAAGATCCTTGATCTTGCTGAATTTATAGTTCAGTTGCAAGATTCTAATGAAAAACAATAAAGTAAAAAGAAATAAAAGATGGAGTTTATGATATTTGCTAAGCACTGTGTTGTTTTACCAGTATTGGCTATTTTAATTTATTTTTCAGTACTGGGGATTGAACTCAGGACCTTACATTTGCCAGGCAGGTAGTGACAGCAACAAACTATATCCCCAGCCCAATGTATTGACTACTTTAAATGTCACATTATTATTTTCTTTATGGACAAACACACTGAGCTCCAAAATATTACATAACTTTTCTGAGAATTATTAATAAAGAATTATGTAGGTTGATCTGGGAGGGGAAATTTTTTTCTGTTCTGACAAAGTTAACTTTAAGAAGCTTATGAGATATGCAGGTGAATTTGTCCAGTACAGAGTTCAACATTAGATTAATTTTTCTGTTACTACTGTAACATAATAAAGAAAAGGAGTTTACTTAGCTCAAATTTTGAAGGCTGAAAGTCCAAAATTGATCCCTCTGATTGTTTTGGCTGCTTGTGAGAGCTACATAGTTTAAGCCATTCTGGCAGGAGCAAGAATGGAAATGAGAGATCACCCTACAAGACAAGAAGCCAGAGATACTGGAATCTACCAAGTCTTTCTGAAAGTAGTGCCTCAGTAGCCATTAGGCTCCACTTCTTAAAAGTCCCACATCTCCCAACATGACCAGAAGAAGGACTAAGCTTCCAGTCCAAGAACCTTGGAAGTCACAACAAAAACAGCAAATATGTAGATCTAGAACTCAGAGAAAAGATTAAAGTTTGAGATATGAATTGGAGCATCCTCAATATATCTAGCCATGAGTTAAATGAAATCTCCTAGAAGAAAAAAATCGGTACAGGTGAACAGAATAGCATGGACATCACCCTACAAAAGGATCCAACCTCGGGCCAGAGGGTTAGCTCAGTGGTTCCGGTGCCTGTCTCGCAAGCGCAAGGTCCTGAGTTCGATCCCCAGTAACCACATACAATGCTGGGCGTGGTGACTCATGCCCGCCAGCAATCAGTACCACATTACCACAGTGCCAGGTGTGGTGGCTCACGCCTGTAATCCCAGCACTCGGGAGGCAGAGACAGGAGGATTGCTGAGTTCCAGGCTTGCCTGGGCTGCACAGTGAACTCAGGGCCAGCCTGAACTACAAAGCGAGACCCTGTCTCAAAGGAAAAAAAAAGGATCCAACCTCAAGAGAACTGATTGGAGAAGAAATGGGACTAGGGGAGGAAGGTATTGATCAATGCAGGAGAAAGAAAAGTCAAGAGAAAATACTATGGAGTCCTAGAAAGAGAAGTAACTAAATTCAAAGACTTCCGACTACAAATAAAATCTTATATTTTCAAATGCTGTGTTAGGATTTGAGAAACAAAGAGAGAAAGAAAATCAATAGGATAATGTGAAACAAGAAGGAATTTGGCGTCAGGAATTGACATATATATTTATGGACACAGGCAAGTTCACGATCTTCAAGATCTTGAAGGTCAGAGACACAGCAAAAGCCAGCGTTGTGGTGCAGGCCTGAGGCTGTCTGCTACTGAGCTCACTCTTGCTCAGAGAAATCAGTCCTTTGTCCCATTCTGGCTTTTATCTAATTGAACAAGGCTCACTCACACTAGCGAGGACAATCTGCTTTGCTCAAAATCCACAGACTTAAACATCATTCTCACCCAAAAATCTCCCACAAAAACATGCAGGACAGTGTTTGGCTGCATTTCTCAGTGCCATGCTATCTTAGTTATTTTTCTTGCTGAGAGAAATAACTCACTCCCAAAGTTAAGGAAGGAAAGGTCTATTTTGGTTCACAGTTTACAGAGGTATCAGTGGTCATTAGTAGGCCTCAAGGAAGGGTGGCATGGCAAACAGGCATTGCAGATGAGAAACAGTTCATAGTGGGCAGAGGTAGCAAAGCATCATGGGAGGATCACAGGTCTTTCTATGCCTTATATTTTATCCAGGATACTTCCAACTGGTAGTACTCAGACCCTTAATCCTATGCTCTTGGTCCTAGTATGAATCATGAATCAATTCCAGTGTCACACACTACAGATGAGCCGCCTCTGAAAAAGTCCCCATGACCACTTGAGGTTTTGGGGAATCATCTACATGCAAGCCATAACACATGTGCAGCCTTGCAGACACACAAAATTAGCCATTATAAATGCAAAATAGTCACTTTAAACTCTTAGCTTCTATATAGTAAAAGGGACCTCTGTCCCTCTCTGTCTCTTTCTTTTCCTCTCTCTCTCTCCCTCCCTCCCTCTCTCTCTCTCTCTCTCTCTCTCTGGAAAACATGCACACTCTTAGCTAAATGGGTTGAGATAGAGAGATCCTGAGGTTATATTCACAATGATGTTCAGAAGAGACAAGGAGTACTTTCAGAAGGGGTCACAGAAATAAAAACAAGAGAAGCCCATAGGTATTTTCTTTTTGTGTTATGCAAACTGGATTGCGTGCTAATTCCTAAACCAGTTGGTATCATGAAAGGTGGAATTAGCTTTTTCCCAATAAACTCACAAATCTGGCAAGAACAATAGGCTGGATTAGTGATTTTACCATTTATTTGACTAAGTAGCTCTGGTGGACGTACAGCTTTCACAAAAAACTGAGACCCTGGGCTGGAGATTTAGCTCAGTGGTTCCAGCGCCTGCCTCACAAGTGCAAAGTCTAGAGTTCCATCCGGTAACCACATACAATGCTGGGTGTGGTGACTCACACCCACCAACAATCAACACCACATACCACAGTGCTGGGCATGGTGGCTCATGCCTGTAATCCCAGCACTCAGGAGGCAGAGGCAGGAGGACTGCTCAGTTCAAGGCTTGCCTGGGCTACATAGTGAGCTCAGGGCCAGACTGAACTACAAAGCGAGACCCTGTCTCAAAAAAAAAAAAAAAAACCTGAGACCCTTATCTTGGGCACCATATCATCTCGAGAAAAAATGGGAAAGAAACTGAGGTGGCAAATGCAAAGAGTAGACAAAGTAGGATAAGAATGACAGAGTAGTACAAAAAATGTACCAAAACAGTCCTCCCAGCCGGGCGTGGTGGCTCATTCCTATAATCCCAGCACTCGGGAGGCAGAGACAGGAGGATTGCTGAGTTCAAGGCTTGCCTGGACTACATAGTGAGCTCAGAGCCAGCCTGAACCACAAAGTGAGACCCTGTCTCATAAAGAAAAAAAAAAAAAACAATCCTCCCAAAATTAATCAGAGAAAATAAGCCTGGAATTTGGAGCTCTTTTCTTTCATGGTGAGCAGAGTTGAGTGCAAAAGAAGCTAGCTACGTTTGGTTTGAGAAATGTGTTCATGAGGAGAGCAAGGACTGATAATCTATGTGTTTGTGAAGAGGCATGAGAAATACCTTCTCAGATATGACATGCAAATGAAATAAGTTACCCAAACCACTTCAAACATCAAGTTATTCCATGTCTCCAGGACCAAAGGGGTGACTGAGATGTAGAAACTGATGTCATAAAATCAAAAACCATCAAATACATTTGAGCAGTGGACCACACTTACAGGATGTAACCTCTTAACACTTGCAGTATCTTCAAAAATGCAGAGCTATATGTACAAAATAAATTTCTCTTGCAAACTCTGAATAAACATGATAGTTAGAAATTTCTGACAGTTGAGATGATGACAAAGGTTCTCAAGATGGATGGTAATAACCACTGCAGAAAGTTCTGTTGGAGAATTTGATTATTATATCAAATCAGTTTCTCATAATTTCCCATTTTTTATATTGCCATGCTACTCATAATTTAAAAGTACAAACACTGGGCCGGAGGGTTAGCTCAGTGGTTCCGGCACCAGCCTCGCAAGCTCAAGGACCTGAGTTCGATCCCCGGTAACCACATATAATGCTGGGTGTGGAGACTCATGCCCACCAACAATCAACACCGTATACCACAATGCCAGATGTGGTGGCTCATGCCTGTAATCCCAGCACTCAGGAGGCAGAGACAGGAGGATTGCTGAGTTCGCGGCGGCTTGCCTGGGCACCATAGTGAGCTCAGGGCCAGCCTGAACTACAAAGCGAGACCCTGTCTCAAAAAGTCAAAAAAAAAAGTACAAACACTAAGACTTATAAAGAATCAGTATGACTTCCATGAAATAAAGCTAGTTTGGGTATTAAACCAAAGAACATTAGCTAATAGATTAGTATCAGTCTGGCTAAAAGACTCTAGAATAAGCTTAATTTTTTTTTTTTTTAGCCAGGGTCTCGCTTTGTAGTTCAGGCTGGCTCTGAGCTCACTATGTGGCCCAGGCAAGCCTCGAACTCAGCAATCCTCCTGTCTCTGCCTCCCGAGTGCTGGGATTACAGGCATGAGCCACCACGGTATGTGGTGTTGATTGTTGGTGGGCGTGAGTCTCCATGCCCAGCATTTTATGTGGTTACCGGGGATCGAACTCAGGACCTAATGCTTGCAAGGCAGGCGCCAGAACCACTGAGCTAACCCTCCAGCCCTAAGTTTAAATTTTTTAACCCATTCTTTCCGACAAGGTTTATTTACCAGTTTTCTAAGTTAGAATCTTGATAGTCATACTGGAGTGAAACAACTCCCTCAACATTCATACTCAATTAGATGTTAAATGTTGCCATCTTTAAAGTATATTCTCCTCTACTCCTCCTTCTATTTATTTCTCTTCTTTCTTTTCTATCTTCCTTTTTAAAAAAATTTTTTGAGACAGGGTCCCCCTTTGTAGTTCAGGCTGGCCCTGAGCTCACGATGCAGCTCAGGCAAGCTTCAAACTCAGCAATCCTCATCCCTCTGCCTCCAGAGGGCTGGAAATTACAGGTATGAGCCACCACACCTGGTTCCTCTTCCTATTTCTAGACCTTTCTCCTCTTCTGCTTCTTCCATCACTGTCTCACAAGTGTGCTCACTCTTACCTTTCATGGTTCACTCTAATATGCCTTCTAGAGTGATTGGTTAATGAATACATGGATGGATGATAAGGACCTACTAGGATAATACTGAAGTATAGAGGGGGTGTTTTGGGAGAAATATTTTGGAAGTTTTCAGTTGAGTATTTTCTATTTTGTAACACATAGTACCATAATTACTTCTATCTTGCAGAACTGGTAAATGTACCTACTGCATCTTGACTTCAGACTAATAGAAGAAAAGAGTGAATAATAAGTTTTCAGTAGGAAAGTGATGTGATCATATTTACATTATAAAGGAAGGTTTTTGTTTTTGTTTTTGTTTTTTGAGACAGGGTCTCGCTTTGTAGTTCAGGCTGGCTCTGAGCTCACTATGGAGCCCAGGCAAACATGGAACTCAGCAATTCTCCTGTCTCTGCCTCCTGAGTACTGGGATTACAGGCATGAGCCACCACGCCTGACACTGTGGTATGTGGTATTGATTGCTGGTGGCCGTGAATCACCACGCCCAACATTGTATGTGGTTATCGGGATTTAACTCAGGACCTTGCGCTTGCGAGGCAGGCGCCAGAACCGCTGAGCTACATCTCCAGCCCTAGAAGAAGGTTTTCATATTAAATAAACTCAATCAAGACTGGGACCTATCTTTCCTAGTCATAATTTAAATATTGGCTCTGTCCTTATAAGCTAGATGTACTTGAGAAACTTATTTAGCTTCTGAGTCTCAATTATCTCATCCGTGAAATAGAAATAATAACACTCCTGGTTTCTGGGAAGGTTAAATAAGTTAATACACATAGAGAACTTAGGGAGCAAGTTTTTAGCTATAGTCTACCAGTAAGATTTTTTTCTTTTCTTTATACAAACCCCAGACTTCTTAGTCAAACTTACTCTTCAATCTGTATATAACCTGTTACTACTAAAAATAGTGCATTTTTGCACTTCCACTCCAAGTTGTTTATTACTGGACCAAACAAAACCAATTACTATAATGTTTGTATCCTAAATTTGGGCAAATTGCCAAATTATCTTCCATACAAAATATTGTTGGCAGATTCCCTAGAGGTTGTTTTAGATAAACAAACTAAACTTCAGCAAACAGAGAGTTTTATCTCTTTACCTGTACTTCATTATAGATAAGTATTCATTTCATTTTATTTTATTGGAGTACTCTGTATAATTTTAAAGAAATACTAAACAAGAATGTTGAGGACTTTTATTCTAGCTGTGAACAGTACATGACACCAGATTATGCCCCCCCAAATCTATAAAATTAGGCAAGATGCATGAAACAACTCTTTCCCATAAATAAGTTATAAGCAGCACAGGGTTATGATCCTTAAGAAGGTAAACAGTTAAAGAAAGCCTTATCATGACTAGGGATGAGGTCCAAGAACTTTATACCATGAGAATAGTCTGACACCAAAGATGACATACTCAAAAAATCTAATCTACAGTGAGAGATCCATAATTACTGGAGACCAGAGATTAAAAAGGTGAGGTGTGGCTCACAAGGAAACAAAAGGAACCTTTCTGAATAATAATACATTCTATATCTTGATCATAGTGAAAGTTACAAGAGTGTACAAAACTTATCAGTCTGTGAGCTTTGAAATAGGTGAGGAATATATATACTTTAGTAAAGCTGATTTAGAAACAATAAATAAGCATTTCATTCCAGTAATTTATGTTCTCATAGGAAGTTTGTCTATATTCTTTAGATTTTCATTTTCTAGTCAGAGGGATCTTAAATCTAGCTACTTAAGACAGACAGGTTTGTTGGGGGTTTCTCTTGGCACCTACACGTGAAAGAAAGAAAAGCAGGTGCAGCTGAGCAGAGTGTCAACCAAACAGTGAAGCAGCAAAGCCCTGGCCATCTCCCAGGGAGGTGGGCCACTTCAAAATTGTCCCAAACGAGATGTGAGGGCAGATTTTATATTTCTCTGTCAATCACCCTCTTTTGATCCATGAGTAGTCCCCAACATTTTTTGGGCAATGTCCACTGGCCTGCAGATTCCAAAACACAGACACACTGATCAAAGCACTTCCGCTGCAGAGACACATCCTCAAGCTTTAAGCCAACAACCTTCCCTCAAGGAGTGTCCTGTGTCCTGTGGGGGTCTCAGCAGCACACCACAGCCCCTACTTCGGTTTTTATCTCTCTTCTTGCCTTGTTTATTTTTACTTTGCCTTTAATAACCTATGATCTATCTTTTCCCTTAACTATTCTCACAGCATCTATTTTTAGTAGACTTTTATTTTTTAGTACACTTTTAAACATTCATCCTTGCATAATTTCATTACTTCTGCTATGTTTATTTAATTCACTTTTTCATCTTGATTAATTCCTTTTTCTAGTTGTCATTTTATTTTCTTGAAATGAATATTAATTTTTTTTCTTCCTTAATGATGATGGCACAAGAGAAATATCTTAGACTGAAATTTTCTCTGCATCTAGCTCTGTTTCCCATTGATTTTGGCAGTAAGTATTCCTCATACCAACTTTTAAAATTATGATTATTATCTAAATTCCTTTTGTGACAGTATTTTATCTAGTAGAAAATTTTCTAGTTTCCAAAAAGATCAAATCTTTTGTCTCCATTTAACTATTTCTATTTTTATTGAATTATGATATGCCTTTTTAATTTCTAAAGGTTAATAATAATCAAGTAAATCATTATTTGGCTGCCAAATTAACATAAATTATGTATGTTGCTTCAATAAATTGTTGTATTTTTAGACAAGGTTCCCTACTATTTTTATTCAGTGCATTTAACTTTGGATTACTCATTTCAGGTAAGGATACTGCCATACCCACTTTCTCTAGTTTTGCATTTGTCCCTTGCTTTTGAGTGTGTGGTGATTTGATCAAATTCCTATTGATTCTATTTGTCCTTCTTAATTTTAAAGGCTTATTATTTTTATTTCATAGTGACCATCTTCTTCTCTCTTGTTCTCATAATCACAATATCACGTATTTTCCTGAGGAAGAAAAGAAAGGAATTCTTCCACAAAGATATTCTATTACTTCCCTTTAGTCTAGTGAGAGAAAACTACTGAATTTCCTCCATTTTCTCCACCCTAAAACCTTAGTTTTGATGAGATGGTTTATTGTTCTTGGTTCTACTTTATTACTATTTGGCTTTTTGTCATAGAATCAGTATGTTCATTCCCATTTAAGACTTGCAGGCACTTATATAACACATCTGTTTTAATTCTCTTAAGTCTACCTTTCAGGGAAAAAGAAATTGAGATTGATTCTGAATTATTGTCCCATATCTCCCCACCTTAATGTATTGGCTATTTTCTCATCAATTCACTAGGGCCTGTGATTCTTTTCTTATATCTATTGACTTTATTTCTCTTTTCTGAAACGTCTATCAAAGTCCCAGACCTCTATCACAAACTGGAAGATAGAATGGGACCATTCTATCACAAACAGGAAGGTTCTGTCTTGCATCTCATCTAATGTCTCATTAGGTTTTATTTAAATTGTCATCATACTTTGTCCTGTACATGTCTATTTGCTAGTCAGCAAATACCTGAGATAACAAACAGAAAGGGTTACTTTGGAAGTTCTTAGAAGTTCTCTCTCCATGATTTAGTGATCCTATGGCTTTGTGGCCTAGGGAGGGGCCATACAGCATAGTTAAAATCCCATCACCTCCAAACAGCAACTTTCTGGGGACCAAGCCTTGAATACATGTGCTTTGGAGGCACTTGAGATACAAACTGTAGCATTCTGTTTGTAAATCTTATGGCTTCTAGGTTTTTATACTGTCCCCTTTTAAGAGTTAATTTCACTTTCCCCATTAGGCAATTGAGGCAAGTAGAGACTTGGGCACTTTCACTGAACAACAGTAAAACTGGAGCTATAACACTTTTATCTTCATCAAGAGAACTGAATGTTTTCTATCAGCATTTTGGAGGCAACTGACGACTGAATGACAGAAAGTCCCTTTAATAATAAACTGAAACGGACACGGGCAACATGAAAAAAACACACAAAAGTAGATGAAGCTCTAAATGTATTCAGAAAATGGAGAGTCCAAGGGAAGTGGTAGAGACAGCAGGTGTGGAGGGCAAAATATACTAGAGGGCAACGTGATGTGAAAAGTAGAGGGATATGATATTGTCCCCACTGGATATTGGGGATAAACCATGAAACTTATTTTTGAGCATTTCCCCATAACAAACACACTCCCTATTCCTATTGTCTAAGGTACAAGAAACAAACTGTCTAGGAAAACTCATAGTCTGGGTCCTTGAAGTTAATTGTAGTTTACTCATGCACACCTCTTATCTGATAAAGAATTTAAATACATGCAAGAATTCAGTTATGCACAGCCCATGGAAGAAAAATATCAGAAGTTCCTCCAGCTCTGCTATCTGGCTAAGAACCTACCTGTCCCTAGTGAAAACAATTTACACAATATTATCGACCATAAAAGAATTGTTCTCACTATGAATAAATCACTTAAAATCATGATTTCTTTGACTTTACTTTTACCAAAAATAGTAAAAAAAAACAGTGACTCTGGCTTAATGAAAGAAGTTCCAAATAATAACAGCAAAAGTCATTACCTTCCTCTGAACTCACACTATTAGCAATCAAGCATACATTGTTTAATGTAACTCTCCAACTACTTTGCAAGATAGATGAGATAACAGGGTCAGTAACAAAAGTAACATATTAAAGTCCTCACAGGAAATGGGTGCTGGAGCTAGAACTCACATGGATGATAATTGGACCCCAGTATCCCCATTCTTTCCACATCACACCTCTAACTATTGCAAAACGATTAGCACAAATGAAACATTCTACATAATGCAGATAGCACGGAACTGCTTCCAAGATGAGGACATCAATACCAATTTCCTATTACACCTGCCACATAATTAAGCTTTTCTCTACTAGGAAATTCCTTATCACAAAGCTAGAACCAAGCATTGAATGATGTATTGTTATCAATCGTATCTCCCACAAGAGGCTCACAAAGTCTTCTTCATTCACAGACCCAGAAATAAATCTTTCCCTAAAAAGCAGAGGAAGCCACCACAGAAGTCTCAAGAGTGGGAAGGGAAGGCAAGGAGTGGGAAAGACCCTGCGTTGCCTCGAATTGGCTCTGCCTAGGTCCGCAGAGGTCATCGTGCTCTAATAGGAGAGGACACAGTGCCCTTGGCCCAAGTCTTTGGATTCTCACTACTGTAAGACTACGGTGAAATGCAGGGTACAGCAGGACTTAGCAGTTAGACGTAAGCTTGCATCTAGGCTATGGGCCTACAACTGTTTAACCTATCTTAGCCTCCCGTCCTTCACTGTGTAAATATGGATCAAAGAACACCCCCACAGAGTTGTAAAAAGTAAAATGTCATTTGTAAAGGTACTTGAAACACAAATGGTAGTTACCCTACCTTACCCTACCCTGTTTGTAATACTTCTAGATCCCTAGAAAACTGGACTTGGAGCATCCCAGGTGACAGGATGGGAGGGGATTCTACAATTAACTGTGGTTAGAGAATAGAGCTTATGGTTTCTCCCCCTCCCAATTTGCAATGAAGATTATTGTTTTAAATGTTCTGACAATTTTCACTATATTAAGAAATAGCTCCTAAATTCATTTGGCCACTAAAATGTTTTTATGGCTTTGTAAGGCTGAGTTACAGCCAGAACACACATTTGGAGAAAAGCTGCTTTTAAAACATATTTTTAAAGGAAACCTTCATTCTTTTATATAAATAGTATCAAATGTCAGAAAGAAATTCATT
>PVIC010053643.1:0-11777 GCA_004025085.1 Thryonomys swinderianus
TCATCATGTTTTCATTGTTAGTTTTGTTCAAAATTTCCTTAAACTGCATGTGAGGAATTATATTCTGAGTATAAATTCAATTTCAGTAAAATTCTTATGTTACTAATGTTTGTTTTCTGTTGACTTCTAAAAGGCAAATTCTAAATGTTGTGACTTAATTATTGAAGAAATGGAGAGTCCCTATATATATCTTTAATAAAATTTATTTACTTGGGTATTTTACCCAAAAATTTGTATTTATCTTGTTTTGTGCTCCTTTTATTTTTCCATCCCCTAGAAAGAACAAAATTGTGCACATATTTTCTCTTTTCTAAAAATCTGTTGTGTTCCTTTTCATTATTTAGATAGCTCTAAAAATCCACTTTCTCAAAAAAACACTTAATTTAAATGTATGATTCTTTTTCTCTAGTAGCTTTCACGGATATACAACAGACATTATAGTCTGTCCAGGATGGGAGAGGGGGTGGGGGAGGAATAAACAACACTAAAGCTTTGCTGGCACCTGCTCTTACTACAGCTTTTTTGTAGTAGTTAAAACTGATTATTGGGCTAGGGATTTAGTTCAGTGGTTCTGGTGCCTCACAAGTGCATTATCCTGAGTTTGATCTCTGGAACAAATGAAAAACAAAAAACTGATCAGCTCCGTGCAAGGTTTTAAAGCATGAGGAACCAGAGATACCCATAAATCCTAAACAACTGATACTCGCATCATTAATTAAGTGTGAGATATTCTTAAATAGACAAGATGAATAACAAAACAATGGACCACATTTCCAGTCCCAGGGGATCCATGAGCACACTCACACTTTGGCAGGATTTCAGAGATAGAGGTATTAATAAAAGCTAGAGCAGTAAAGACAGCAGAGTCTCAAAGTTCAAAGTCAACATGAGAAATATAGGAAATTAGGTTACCAAGACTTGGGTCAAGAGAATTTATTTAACAAGGAGAAGCAGGGCAGCAAAGGGACTATGTGGGAAATACACGCAGAGCACTGGAGAGTCCAGTGGGGCTTAGGCTATAAGCTCAGAGGCAAGAAAATCATGGTAAGATAAGAGATTTGAAGTACATGTGCAAGGAAACACTGATAAACACAGAACAGAGGAATGAGAACATTATCTGTGAATTTCAGAATATGCATTATCAATAACAGTGGTAGTGTTATTCACATCAGTAACCATGAGTTCAACTATATTCGTCTACTAAATGCTCATAAGCGATGCATTTATATATAAATATATATTATTATATAGAGTTAATGCAAATGTACTTCTCTAAAAGTTATTTTGGAGCAAAGAGCATGTGATAAATGGAAATAAACAAGCTCTTTTGGAACTAACACAGCTACATTCAGCTTCTTGTTCCATCACTTTCTAGCTGGGTGATAGGTGGAAATTGTATAATCTTTCATAAGTCTCTTTCATTTTATGTCACATGGGCCTGCCAGTGCCTACATCAGAGACCTGATGGTGCAGCAGAATCCACTTGGAGACAGAGTACAGACAACCACCATGACACCTAACACCATCCATGGGGCAGAATTAATTCTCAGTGAATTATTGTCACTGATGTAACTACCTGACTCAAAGGCCTAGACATTGGCCAGCTACCCTAAGATGGTGGAACCCATGATTGTTATTAAAAGATTTGTAAAGCAAAGAAAGAGTTGAAATCATACACAATCTTATCTTCAGAGATCAACAATGTAATGCTTTTCAGCCAGACCTTTTCCAAATGTGTAAGATATTTTTAAATACTCCAAAGGAAGTTGTTGAGGTGACTTAACACCCACATGTGCACTGTGATTTCTTCAAAGAGCAAAAGCCAATAGAGCTTCCTGCGTTCGCATCAGCAAAAGAAATGGCAGTGAGAAATTAGGTAATATGAAGAAGGCTGAGGAAAGAAAACAAAGTACACAAAGCAGAATCTGCTTTGCACAAATGTAGCCTGGGAAACACCCCAGGGAAAGAGTCTTGACACAGAAACAAGGAAAACAAACAACAGTTACAGTACCAAGGACAGTGGCTTCCTGGATGATAACACAGCCCTTGTTTGTTTGAATCATAAACCTAGGTTGTCTCACTGACACCCGAACAGTAGTGGCCTTGGTTTTTGTGCCTGAAGAGAGGAAACAATGTGGAATAAGTAGCAAGCAGAAGAAGGAGCCAGAAAAAAGTATATGTAATCAAAAACAAGAGTAATAGAATAAATGCAAGACAGCACAGCCTTAGGGCATGGTTCATGATATAGGTTTATCTACTCTGAGCATCTCAAATACATATCAGTAATATTTCTGAACTTCTTTACACTATATTGATGCATAGTGTGCAAATGCACTGGCATAACTGGACATGAAAGCAGAAACTGCTTTGGGCTATCAGCAATGTTATTGATCAATTATTACATTCCAGCACACAACACAGGCCTTAGTGTAAACTATTGTGTAGGTTGAATTATGCCCTCTCAAAAGATATTTTCAAGTATAGAACTTCAGATATGACCTTTCTTGAAAATAGGGCTGGGGATGATTTAATAAAGATGATGTCATACTGTATTAGGAAGAGTCTAAATTCAATGACTGATGTCCTTATGAAGAGATAGAGATTTGGAGACAAATAGCATCATGGAGAGGTCATGAAAATACAGAGACAGAGACTAGAGTAAGGAAACTTTCAACCAAAGAGCACGAAGAATCACCACCCACCACCAGAAGCTAGGAAGAAACAAGCAAAGATTTCTCTTTAGAGTCTTCTTGAGGAGCATGGCCCTGCCAACACTTGGATTTCTGACTCACAGTCTATAGAATTGTGAAATAAAGAGCATCTGCTTTAAGGAGTAGCTCACTGGTCCTATTTTAGAACAGCCTGGGAAGCTTAAAGCAGACTGCTTCAGTAGAGCTTGCCCTTGAAGAAGAAAGGGGAATACTTATAAGCCTATGATAATAAACACAGGCCATTTTGAGTCGCAGGGGAGGAGTGTGTACTTGCAAAAGCATATTTGACATTTTATGTATAATTTTATATTTTGGAATGAACACAAAACACTGAATATCCTCTTAAAACATCAGATAAAGCTCGAGGAAAGATTTCTTGTTTGTTGGTTAAACAGAAAAACGTAATGATTTCTATGTAGAGGTATAATCTAAGTGAGGAAACTGCTTGGAATTACTGAGAAGTAAAACTACTTTCTGAAAAGGTGCCAACACACTGCTCCTGCATCACACCACACCCGCAACACACAAACCAGCCAACACATGCCATTCATCTTAGTCACTGTCCTCCTCACTGAGGACAATACCCAGCCCTAGCAACTTAAGGGAGAGTGGGTTTTTTTTGGCTTACATTATAGTCCATGGTTGACCAGCTCCACAGCACAACTGGTATGGCAGGGGCCCTATTGAGCAAACTCACTCCTGTCATGGTGGCCAAGAGGCCGAGCAAGAACGAATGAAGTGAAGACACAGACATACCCTTTTGGGTCATGCACCCATAATCTGCCCCTTCCATCGAGACCCACGTTCCAAACAGCATGTCCTGTAATGGACCCTTCCAAAAGCATGAGCCGTGGAGGCCCTGGAAATCCTGCTTGATCTAAAGCCCACCACATGCTGCCCATGCCCCCAAGCCCAATCTTTCCCCTTACTCAATGTGAAATCTGTAATTGTAACAACAAATGCAAGTTGACTCCAAATAATCTGGCCATCAAATCAAGGAAATCAATAAACTCTGAGAATAAATGAATAATAAATTTTACTTTTTATTTACAGGATATAAACTATTGCATAACTTAAATGGCCAAAGAATACAAAGACATTCATTAAAAAAAAAGTAGGGCCAGTGGTCCCACTGCCCGCCTAGCAAATACAAGGTTCCTGGTTCGATCCCTGGTAACCACATACAACAATACCGGGTGTGGTGACTCATGACCACCGGCAATCAGTACCACATACCACAAATGCTGAGCTTGGTGGCTTAAGCCTGTAATCCCAGCACTCGGGAGACAGAGGCAGGAGGATTGCTAAATTCTTGGCTTGTCTGGATTACATAGTGAGCTCAGGCCAGCCTGAACAAAGTGAGACCTTGTCTCAAAAAAAAAAAAAAAAAAAGGAAGAAAAAAATAGACACATTCTACATTGAACTCCCCAAAGGGAGTTTTTTTGATAACAATGCATATTACTCCAAAGTGTAAAAAATGCAAATACAAGTAAAATTTTATCTTTTCTACACTTTGTCAATTCAAAAAGAAACACTTTGTATACTGTACTTGCATTGCCAGTTTTTCACTTAGTAATCTATCTTGACAATTTTTCCATATCAGTACACATTCTTTTCTGTGATTACGTAGCATTCCAAAAATGGATGTTATGGGTGAACTTTGTCATTTTTTATAGTTAGAAATCTTACACCACTGTGCAAGTATTTCTGTATTAAGCATTTCCTTTGCATCAGTAAATACTGAACTACAATGTACATAAACTTCTTATAAAACAACCTTGATTTTAGCCAAAGTTCAGAGAAGCAGTGAAATTCTTTATACAGTGAGTGGTCTTTCTGCAAAGCTTGCACCAGTTTCATGGCAAACATTTTATATAAGAGGATCTGTTTCCTAAGAACTTTGCCAAATTCAATTACTATTTTTTTTTTTGCCAACCTGTCTAGATCAAAATTACATCATTTTCATAGTAATGTATGACTCTCTTGCGAATGCAGCTAGACCTCTTGTGCTACTTGAGATACTGAGATTGATAGGTCTAGATACACTTTTTAAAAATTCTTTAGTAGACTTTTAAATTAATTAATTTATTTTGTGGTGCTGGGGCTCAAACTCTGCATCTGGTGCATTCTAAATAATCACTTTGTCACTGGGCTGCCCCCCCCCATCCAGGATAGCAGGCTTTAATTTTTTTTTATGAATTCCTCAGATCTTTAGGATAAAATTCTTTGAAAAATAGTTTTAAGACAGTATTTTCTAGTTTTTCATTTACCTTTTGAATTGGCCTTGGGTATTTTACCACAACGTTATGTTTCCTTTTGTTTTTGTTTTGTTCTCTTTTGATTTTTTTTTTTGCCTGTTTATGTGCTTTCTCTGTTGCTATCTGAGGAATACTATTTATTTCCATGTATTTAGATTTTTCAATATTGTCATACACCTACTGTTATTTTTTTGCCACTTGAAGACTCCTGGAATCAGAATTTACATGTGTTCAGCTCCAAAAATTTCACTTATATTGTGTGTTGAATTGTTTCATATCCCCCTTTTTGGTTGGTTGCCTTTGTGAATATCTCACAACTCAGCTTTTACAGTAGTTGCAAGAGAAGAAATGCAGAACAATTCCAAGAAAGAAGTTCTGCAGGACTCAAATGCTTCATAGAGCAACATGGTGACAATCTGTTTTCAACCCCTGCTTGTCCTTGTATTTTTTGCTATGTGGTCTTTCTAATTCTATAGGGTAAAATGACCTGTCTCACATCAATAGCTGCTTCTGTGGATGTTTGGGTTGGACCTTCTTTCTCCCACTGAGACATTTGCTATTTGTTTCTCGTCAACTTTCTTTTTGTATGAGCTACAGATTGGGGTTATAGATATCTCCAAGGTTCATTGAATATAATTTTTTTTTTTGAGACAGGGTCTCGCTTTGTAGTTCAGGCTGGCCCTGAGCTTACTATGTAGCCCAGGCAAGCCTCGAACTCAACAATCCTCCTGTCTCTGCCTCCCAAGTTCTGGGATTACAGGCATGAGTCACCACGCACGGCTGGAACATAAAATTTAGTAGTGATTTCTTTATTTGCTTTTTAATGAGTTTTAAGAGGGAAAGGGAAATGAAAGAAGTCATATTCTTATCTGAGAATACTTTTGGTTTCTGGAAATGATCCTTAAATCAAAATTCATTCATCAGATTTTTAAAAATATATACATTGTGTTCTGCCTGCGTTAAAGCAGTCTCCCTATGTCTTAAAAATTTACAACTTTGAAATAATTTCATTTTATGAGAAATTGATTTTAAATTCAGCTTTTAATATCTGAAGCTCCTTAAGAACTTGTATGAAGAAAAGCAGTCAAAAACTAATTTCGTCTTTATATATTCTAGATAGTAGCCCTGGTACAAATTCTCAATATTATGTGTGATCATGATGTGTATACATAATATACCAATAAAGATTCAAATTAAAAAAAACTAATTTCCTGAAAGCAAAGTAGTCTCAATCATGTTATGATTTTTTACGACTAGATGTGGAAAAATGTGCAATCCACCCAAACAGGAATAGTGAAATGACAGCACAATAGCACTGAGAAGGGGAATTAAGTTGCATGTCCATTGTGAACATTTACCTTCTATTGAAACTGAAAGAGAAAAGAAGAAAGTTTGTTGTTGTTGTTGTTGTTTTTTAAGAAACCTTTCTTAAAATTTTCTTTTTTGGATGCAAACTGTTTATTCCAAGGAAGAATATGTAACTTGTAATACATCTTACCCAAAGCAACTCATATGAACATCAAATGTGCTTCACTGGATAAGACATAAAAATTAAAACTAAGCTCCATAAACCACACAATTAGCAGCAATGATCACTAATATGTGGCCTCATTGTTGCTTCTTGTACAAACTGCCTTCAATTGTAAAATTAATACACCACATCTAAACTTGGCTTTTCTCCAGGTGTACTGCTCAGTTCTATTAATAAAGACTACTTTATCACTCTTATTTAAAATTGTTTTGAAAATGTCAACAAAGGCACTGCTGACAATGAACAGAATATTTTACATGGATTCCTAAATACTCCAAATAAATTATTTGTTTTGCTTAAGGGAGCATACACCAGGACTGAATTATTCACTGGTGTAAAACATAAAATAAGTAGTCCATTAAGAGATCTGATGCAGGAAAATTTTGAGCCTAAGACTTACATTAAGTAGCTCACCCTTCCTTATAGAGGGTTCATTACTTAACAAAGTGTAGGGTTTATTCACCCACTGACATAGACAGGCTCTTCGTGAATAATTCTTTTTAGTATTTAGAAGAGTTATTCAAGATAATCCCCCATAGCAGCAGTGAGAGTAACAGATTTTAAAATAAATTTACATGAATGTTTAACTTGCAATACTTTCCTAATTTATCAGGACCTCAGAGATCCTGTGAGTGAAGGGGATGAATATGATAAAAAAGTTAAAAAATTAGAAATATGTATGTGAAGGGGTTTGAAAACAACAGTTAAAATAACTTAGGGCTCGAGACAAACAGCAAGTTATTTGTACAGTCTGAACTACTTCACCCTTGTATCTACTTTTCTGAGAAGGGTTAAAGATCAAGGCAGAAAGAGGATGTTTTCTGTGTGAAGTTGAAGCACGTTTGATAGTTGCTAACTGCACCTGTGTTTAAGCTTGGAATTGGTCTATTTGGAGCTGGAATTGGATTGGAATGGAAGGCCAACCAGCTAAATACAATCATCAAAAGCAATGGGACAGTTTAAGAAGAGCAAATGGTAGTGTTGACCTAATGAACCAGATCACATGGGAAAAGTGTCAGCAGGCACATTTTCTCACTTTTTTTTTCCTAGTAGGACATCAGTACTCTAACATCATGAGCTAAATAGCATCAAAAGAAACGTCTCCATCTTATTTATACTTTAAGGCAGTTTTGTAACAATGCTAATAGTCATACTTTAAAGATTGAACTTGATTAGATTCTGGAGAGGATAAGTGTTTTCCTATACAGCATAGTTTTTTGCTCTCAGTACGGTCAAAGTTTCCTAAAGCTAGATAGAAAGGTAATAAGAAAGGTAGAAACTCTCCAAGAAGCAGTCTGATAAGGACACAGACAGGCACCAGCATCCAGTAATTGTTCTACTGGTTGAGACCTTATCAAGACTTGTAACAGTAAGCAAGAGAAGGTTTAAAAATAACATTTATGGTCAGAGCAAGGGCTGTTGTCTCTCTGACAAGCAAGGGCAGCAAACTCAGAGCGATGTCTCCTTCTGGAAAGGACAGTGCTTGGGAGAGAGCAAGACAGAGGGATTGAGAGTCTTACAGAAGACTCTCAGCACCCATGGAAGTCATTACAAAAGTATCATTAATTACACTGAAGGAAGACTGGAAGGCCTCAGATATGCAGAGAACATAGCACAGGATGTATCCCCACCTTGCAAATAATGTTCCTATTGTCAGGTTCTGAGGCAGGGCCAAGCAAACTTGAGAAAGTCGCCCCAAGTTTTAAGCCAGTCAAACATTTGGAAATTCATCTTTTTAACACTTCTACACCTTCATAAGCAGAACTTCGCTTATAAACACTGGAAATTTTACACACATACGTGTCTTCTAACAGAGATAAACACTATTTTATATGTTTCTAAATTTATCTGTATTTTGCTCTAGCTCAGGAAAATACAAACAAATAATAACTTACCCTCACAATATAATACTTTGAACAGGTTATTGACACAGTTATCAAAATGTAATGTGTGTGAAGATTTCTTCAACACAAATATGTCAATTGTTTTTTCAAATATCTCTAGGCTGAAGATTTGTCTCAGTGGTTCCAGCCCCTGCCTCAAAGGTCATGAATTTGATTCCCCAGTACAAAAAGAAAAATTTCTGTTATGTTCCACAGTGTCACAGATAGCCCTACCCCTAGTGTTGAGAATTCTAAAAATTTTCTAATACATATTTAAGCCATCCTATCATGAGTCTTTAATCTAAAAATAATTAATATAATTCTTACTGGCAATATCCTAAAGTTTAAAAAACATGTACTTCATTTGCCTTGAAATACACATTGAAAAATATAAAAATAAATCCCTAATCAGAATTTCTTCTAACAGGACAGAATATTATTTTATGTTACAGTATTCAATCCCCCTATTAGATATAGAGACAGCTAGACTCACATCTGTCTCTACTAGTACATTAATATCATATACAGTTATATATTATATATTTTTCAAATTATCAAATGTTCTACAATTTCTGATTTTCAGAATGAGCCTACTGTAAATGTTCAGTGAGGAAATTGAGGCCAAAGAAGTTAAATGATTTGCTAGAAGTTACAAAATCAGTGGAAAAACAAATATAATAATTAATATCTCACAAAACCCTGCTATTGAATATCTGTGTCATTTTGTCATTAATGATGCAATCCATGTCCTAAACCTAGAATATTCATACCAAATACATTTAGTCATTTTGAAAAGATAACAAATTCATCTAACATTATTACTTCCATATGTCACTTCATTTATATTTGGGTGAAGAAGGTGTTCTGATTTATAGTTAAATAAATTGAGATAAAGGAAATTTAGTGCTTTGTCAAAATCTTGGAATTAGAATATATAACATATAGTATGTACTGTTTTTTTAGTAGTATAGAAGCAAGCAAGAAAGAGATGCCACACTGATGCAAATAAATAATTACCAAATTAAGCTATTGATAATGAAATTAGTAATATGTTCTTTGCACCCTTGGTCTTTCATTTCTAACATTTTTTTATTTGTTGCACTTATTGCCTCATAAACCAACAGTGACTACTGTACTTCCAAACATTATAACAGTATTTGAAAGTGAGAAATGGAGAAGGTTCTTGGTAAAAGAGGCTAGCAGAAATAAAGATCAGAGCTTTCTTCTTTTAGTCTGAGGAAAAAAAATCTGCATTTCCCAGAAAGTTCCCTGAGACATTCTACATATACTTGACTAGAAAACCATTTACACAGACCTTCTCTTAGTTCCAGAAAGACATGAAAGATGAGCATCTTGGTCATTTTTTGCTGCTGCAACACAATTCCATGAAACTATGTAATTTATGAAGAACAGAGATTTATTTTCTCATAGTTCTGAAAGAGAGTAAGATCAAACCAAGGCACCTGATGAACGTAAAACCTTTGCTTCCAAAATGGCTTCTTTAATGCTGTTGCCTCCATCAGAGAAAAATGCTATTTCTCATAGAGGAGAAGTGGAAAGACAAAGAGAGTTGAACTCCTTAGTTAAGTCTTTGAATTAGGGCATTACTCTACTCATGAAGGGGTGTCTCTCATGACCAAACACTCCCTATTAAGCCTCATCACCTAGTGTTGTTGCACTGGACATGAGGTTGATAACATGTAAACCTTAAGGAACATATTCAGACCCCAGAAGTAAAAGAACACACACACCTACAAGCACACATGACACTGTAATTGGAAATTGTGCCAGGTGCTGGGATTTGGCTTTTTTTTTTTTCAAAGAGGGTATAATGATGTTACCTGGGCTCACAATTCTGCCTGTCAGCCTCTTCTCGAAAAGCTGGGATTCAGACACTCTCTTACAGCACCCAACTCATTCTTATTTCTGTCTCATTCCCTATATTTGATGTGAGTGACTTCTTTCCATGGCACCTCTTACCTACTTATTACATACTTAACTTCTCCACCCTGTCCCTTACCTCATCGACTAAGACTCCTCTAATTCAACAAATCCCAGAAATGGTTACATTGAGATTCCATCATGATGATGCGGGATGCGAGGCCCTTACGTTTTGCTCACAGATACTCCACAGAGCCCTCAGAGGCTTTCATCAAAACCAAACTGCCACAGCAGGCAGTGTGGATCCCCCTATGCCTAAAGGAAGGGTGGACAAGAGTCCCCTGAGCTCCTGAAGAGAAGCCATTATCTATTCTAAGTAATGGACCTAGTGCACCACGACATGAGCATCACACGTGTTCTGGAGAGCGAAGCTCATCTTCCTGCAGTCATCAGAGTGTCCTAACAGGCCAAAATAGAAAATCCTAGTCAGTAAAGTCTGCCCGCTTGGGTATACCCTTGCTCCCCAAACTGAACTCATTCTGGGAGTTAGTCCTTCAGTCATGCTTGGAACAAACTAAAAATATCTCTGTATTACTACACTGCAGATCAGTGACCCAAATAAGAGTGACGGAAGAGAGAGATTAGTGAGAGCCATGGCAGACCATATAAAATTCAACATTTTCAGAATAATAAGTAGTGGATATTTGCCAAAGTGAAAGAGGCCTTCTGGATTTCATTACTCGATTAACAGTTATTTACTGCCTTTTGTCTGCCAGGCACTAATGAATAATTTAATTAATCTAACCCTTGAAATTAAAAAAAAAGTTAAGCCTGGAAGGTAAGGGATATAAAAATATACTTTGTCTCAATGATGACCTTGGACACTGAGACGTGAGAAGGTGATATTTGGGTAGACTGCGAGAGAGCTGAGACAGTGGAGCCTTCCTTACCAGTGGAAGTAGCTTGCCCTCCTAAATCTTCTAAACTATAGCTTCTCCTCACTGGAGGATATTGTAATAACCTCTCCTGGGGAAATTTTCTTGCAAGTGGATACTTACTCTTAAGAGTGACCCATCCACCCCATTTTCCCACTAGACCCATAATAAGTATTTGCTATCAGGGCACTTCGGGGTGTTAAATTTGAGGACTTAGCTGTGAAGAAATAGCCCATGTAACAAGAGAATTGAAAGATTTTTTAAAATGTGTATTCATTTATTTTATCAATTAGTATTGGCATTAACCCAAGAAGTATTATGTGGAAATGGATTCTAAGAGATTTTGCCATAGGACGACACAATATTTATTGATCAAATTTATTCATATGTGCACATTTATCAGGGGTTCTAAATTTAATGCATTGGTCTCTGTATCTGGTAGTGACAGTTCTCCTGATTGGTTGACTAAAACTTGCATTTATCAGTGAGGAAAATTTAACGAGCCTGAGATGTCAGAACGTTTGGGCAGAGTACAGATTCAGGAAAAAATCTGAAGGTCGAAGGAGATAGCAATGTA
>PVIC010053644.1:0-11788 GCA_004025085.1 Thryonomys swinderianus
GAAGGACCACTTGCAAATCTAACCACTTTTCACTGTCGTCCTTCGCGTTATGAATTCAGTGCCTGCAGAAGTGAACTTCCTCTCCAGGATTACCTTCGTAATAAATAAAGTCCCAAGACAGACGAATGGGTAGATGTTTTCCAGAGAGAGGCCACGAGGCGCCTCTCACTGAATATCGTGCCTGGATATCCTGGCAAAAGCATCGCTGAGGCCTGGGACAGATATAAGAAGGAGGGCAGGAAATGGGCTAAAGGGTCAGATAAGCCCCATATTTTTGTGCACCGCCTCAACTGTGGACAGACTTTGTAGAAGTAAACCCCTCGAAGGACTAACAGCAAAAAGCAGATGGGTTTGTCATATGCCCATAGGTCAGGGAACTTGGGCTTTGCTTGACTGACAGCGGAAAACGTTCCAAAATCAAGTGTCCTCCGCTGAGAATTCCCCATCAGCTGTGGAGGAAAGCCGTGTCCACCGAACGCAGCCCGCCGAGCACGCGAAGGGCCAGCGAGGATCTCTTGGAGACAGAAAGCAGAGCCGGCAGGATTCTAGGGATTAAGCCCAATACCTGCCATTGCACTCAGAGCCCCCCCAGAAGCCAGCAGCATATGGACCCCAGATGTCCCGAGCGTGCTCCCTCCGGGAAGAGGCTGTCCTCCGCTGCCCTGGTGCTCGCAGCAGGTCATGAGCAAGGCATCCCACGCATCCAGCTGCAGAGCAGAGGGGCCAGGCTTTTCATCCAGGCCTGAGTCCTGCATTCAAGGTTTCTGTGTTTCCGCTTCCTCCCCCATGCAGGCCAGTCTGTTCCTCTCTCGTGTAAGGATAAAGCAGCACAAGAAATGGGAAAAGACATTCCATTATGCAGCTATAACAGTCTCCATGGCAAAAAAAAAAAAAAAAAAAAAAAAAAAAAACTGTTGTGTGCTCACCCAAACCACTTATGAATCCCAGAATCCTTTGCAGCTAGTTGGGGTCATGTGACCATGTTCTGGCCAGTAGAATGCAGGCATAAGAGATGTGCGTCAAACCCGGCTTTCTCACAAGCTCCCTGCTCTATGGTTATATACACAGAATCTAGCAAAGAACCCCAAATGCCTAGGAACTGGTAAAGCCACAAGATGAAAGGAGCTTGGACTCCTGAGTAACAACACAGAAAGCCACCTGCCTCCCAGGAGCAGTCACATTGGAGTTCGCATGAGTGAAAAATGAAAATTTTATTGTGCAAGCCACTCCAGAGTTTGTTCCAAGCATTACTTATACGACCTAATTCAGGCTTTCAAGTAATCCTAGATAAGGATTGGGAAGGTAACTGGCTCATGGGAATGGGAAAGAATAGAGAGGCAGAGGTGGCAGATACCCTTAGAAAAGTTAATCGTATCTTGCGACAGCATTTTTTATTTCCCATCCACTCGCTGATCCTCCTTCACCAATAGCCTTATTTTCTGCCTGAAGTGTCTGTGTGGCCACCTGGAGCTGGATATCGGGGTGAGGCGAGCCCGTGCCCCCCCCCCAGCCCGTGCCCCTAAACAGACCAGGAGGTGGTGAACAGCCTTTGGAACCTCAGCCTCAAGAGGGCACTTTTACAAAATCTCCAAACAGATGCAAGTGAACACACACCATACTAACGTTTTGGGGTGCAGTAAGAGGAGAAGGAAGAGGAAAGTTTAAAGAAACAGATTTCTGCTTCTATTAAAGAAAGATTATTAAAAAATCTATTACATATCATAAACTGATGAAAACACAAAAACTTTTAAGAGGAAAGCAGAGTTGTGTGTGTGTGTGTGTGTGTGTGTGTGTGTTTGGTGCGGTAGCAGAGACTGAACTGAGGACCTTGCACTCACCAGGCAGGTGCAGCACCGCTGAACCACATCTCCAAACCTACAGAGATTTGACTCAGAGAAGTCAAGGCGCTGATGCCTGAAAACTCAGACTCTAAGGAAATCAAACTGGAAAGGAAATCACGAACCGTATTTTAGAGCAGGGATTGGCAAATGCTTTTTATCAAGGCCCAAATGATACGCATTTGCAAGCCATGAGGTCTCCGTTTAAATGACTCCACTCTGCCACTGTAACCTAAATACAGCCATAAATGAATGGACATCCCTACATTCCAATAAAACTTTATTTATAAGAACTGGCGGTGAGGTAGCATACCAGCCAAGGAAACTCTGGGCCCGGAAACACTAGTGGAGATCTCTGAGCGGGGAGATGACATTGTAAAACGACCAGGGACACGCATTTGGAAAAGTAATCTGAGCACACAGGAACGTCAGAATTAGAGAAAGCGAAAGCAAGTGTGGAAAAACCAGGTGAGCAGCTGTCCGGGCGGTCTGGGTGAGAGGCCCAGGTGAGGACACTGCATGCAGTGACGAGCAGCCTGAACTCCCCGGATGGAGCCAGTTGTTGGATGTAAAAGGGAACCAACTAAAGACGGTTTCCGAAATGGACCCTGGGGCGGGACAGCGGAAGCGCTACGATGAGGGAGGTGGCTGGGCCTCTGGACCCTCTCTTACCTTCAGAAGCTCCGTAAATACAGTAAGGAAGCCGGACGGACGTCAGGCAGCTGGTGTCAGGGCCCACCTTTGGCACAGGGGCCTCCGAGCGCATGCGCAGAGGCGGGGGGCGGGGCAGGTGCTTAGCTCAGCACAGCCCCTGAGCCTGCGCGTCCGGCCCAGTCCGGCTGCGAGCGGGGGAGGGCGAGGAGCCCTGAGCCGCTGGCATCCTGGGCAGCCCGGGCGGAACCAGGCCAGCCCGCAGGAGCAGGCGGAGGCCTAGCGGCCGTGGAAGCCGCGTGTGGGGGCCAAATTGCTTTCTAAATGCGCTGCTCTCCAGACAAGACAAAATTATGTCTACCGAAAAGCATGCATGTGGAGTCAGGGCGAGTCCGGAGGAGGTCAGGCCGCGTGGAAACCCGGAGCTGGGAGTCACGTTTCCGAATCGTTAACCTGCCCTGGTCCGAGACCGACCGGGAGGCGCGGGGAGGCAGCGCGCTGCGGAACCGATCGCGTGTCCGTGGCGCAGATGACTCTGAAGGAAAACGTGCCATTTCTCCATGAATATCTCATCGCTTCTCTGTGGAACTTAATGTGATACCCTCCTGGAAATATAATGTAAAGATTGGTTTTTTGCCTGCGTTCCGCAGCAAAACACTGTCCCTGCTGCTAAGCCTGCTGAGACAATTTAGTTGAACAGGGGCCACCTCAGAATTCTCCAGGTTTGCCTTCGACAGACAGGCAGCTTGCTCACTAGTTACACGTTTTCTTGCTGAGATGCAAGAGTTCAGGTTTGGCAGATATTAAAAATGCTGTTTTGATATTCTGTACGCTTTCTTGGGAATCGGTTTCAGAACCAGAGCGATAAGGGTAATATTCCTGACGCAGAAATATAAATATAATGGTATCATTTGAGGTTATTTATTTCCCAGGCAATCAATCAGGAAACATTAGGAACTATATTCAGAGTTCTTCTGAACATGATTCCAGTCAGATGAGTAATCTTCATTTTCTTTCGCATGACTTTTTCTAAAAAGAGAAGCATGAAAGAATTAAAGGCATCAAAGTCAAGTCATAAAAACCGATATGACTGTCAAGGTTTTGAAGAAACGAAATGACTTTAATTGTGCTAAAATAAATGCTGATAGTGAAACCAAATACGACTTGCGACATTAATAGGCACAATAGCTATGATACACAGCCGCAGGTTCCAGAACACGTGACAACTCCCCTCACATCGTCAGGACAGAAAGCCAGCTGGCCGCTTCTGGTCTCCTGAGCCAGGCCCGAGACGGGCCTGGCCACGGCCCTCCCCAGCTGCTCCACGCTGCTGTTACCTTCACACAGTGCATGGTTTGCCTGTGGCTTGGGGAGAGATGGTGAAGAAGCCATCATGAGAAAAGCGAGGCGTGGGACCCTGCTGCCTGGCTCTCACCAGACGATCAAGGAAGGACCCAGCGTGGGGAAAAGCCCACTGGTTGGGTCAGCAGAAGAAACAGTGGTAAAAGGGCAAGAGAGAGTTTGCTTTTTTTTTTTTTTTTTTTTTGGAGACAGGTTCTCGCTTTGTAGTTCAGGCTGGCCCTGAGCTCACTATGTAGCCCAGGCAAACCTGGAACTCAGTAATCCTCCTGCCTCTGCCTCCCGAGTGCTGGGATGACAGGTGTGAGCCACCACGCCTGGCACTGTGGTATGTGATACTCATTGCTGGTGGGCGTGAGTCTGCACGCCCAGCACTGTATGTGGTTACCAGGGATCAAACCCAGGACCTTGCCAGGACCTTGCGCTTGCGAGGCAGGCACGGGAACCATTGAGCTAAATCTCCGGCCCTGCTTTGGTCTTTTGATAGCACTTTTCTGATCACATCTTCTTCCTAGAACCTCTTAAAAACTAATTTGCTTTGAAGGACCTGAAGGTGACTTGGGCAGACTCTGTGTTGCTGCCACGCCTCCCTGCGTGGGGAGCCGCACTGGCACGGAATGGGCTGAGAGACTCCCGCCCGGAAGGTGTACCCTGAGAAGAGCCTGGGCACCCCGGGGCTGAATCACCACTTCTCTCCTCAGTGAGTGAGGACCAGATCTCACAGCCACATCCCGGCCCTGCAGAGTGTGGGTCAGGATTCAGTGGGTGAAGTGGGTGAAGGCCCAGCTTTCTGTGCCGCCGGCCTCAGTGCCCAAGAGCGTGAGCCACTAGCATCGTCTGGGAGGAGAAAGACAGCTTCCCCGGCCACAGGCACTGCACACAGACTCGATGGGCAGGGTTTCCTCATGATCTTCTCAGGTGACCTAAGACACCATCATCCATTCAGGAACCCAAAGACCTTCTGCTTTTAACCAGCTTCTAGTCCCACCACCTAGGCAGTTTAGCCTCAGGCAAGAATTTGCACATTTTGTTGGAATTTTAGTGGGAGACTCTCAGTGAGCATTTTCTGCCCCACACTGGCAGAGGCCTTGCATCAGATGGTGGAAGTGAAGGCACAGTTTTCTGTTTAAGGATTTCAGGCAGCAAACCCGCGGAGGAGGACAGATGAGGAAGATCTCCATGCAGATGGCACCCCAAGTTTGGCCCTGCTATATCTGTACCCCAGGCACATATAGTTGGCGGTATCTGGAGATAGCAAATAGAAACATGCTGATTCTTAGAAAACAGACTTTATGTGAAAAGCTAGTTCATCAGCGTTAATTTTGGTAAATTGTGTGGTTTGCATCATAGCATGTGGCCTTCAGAAATAGAAGGGAAATAGCGATAACAGAGAAGAAGTATCAGTCTCGGAGTGGATCACACACAAGCACACACATGCACGCACACACACACACACACTCACAACTCTGCATGATCTCCTCCTCCGGCCAAAGTTGGCCTACTTTCCCCAACCCCAGATGGCCGATCCCGGGGGCAGTGGCCTGAGAAAGGAAGTGGCCTGCTGTGTGGGGAGGTTTTCCCTGGTGACATCCATCCAGCTGGCCACAGTTGGGGGTTTCGTTTAGGCCCCTATATGCAGGATGTAAGAACGTGCCAAGACCAACAAAGCTATCAGTACAGGACTCCTCCCTCCTAAGGGGCAAGGCCCACGGCCTGAGTGACAGGTCTGAGCCCGGCCCTTGCGTCTGAGAACTTGGGCCAGTGGAGCTAAAGTGCACTTAAAAAGTGGCCCCGGTGAAAGACACAAGAGTCAGTCAAAGTCACAGCCGAACAACTTTGAAACGATTATATCAGCTGACCTGGGCGAACAGAGCATCCCGTGAAAAGGCTTTGGATTCGAGAGAATCAGTTCTGTGAGTGAGCATCGCTGTGATCTATAGGGGACACGTTTTCTCTGTTCATCTTCACACACCCTCAGACATTATCCTCATTCTCTTCCAACCAGTCTTGACGACACGGAAATCGGAATAAAACAATGCTGAGGATAAAGAAGAAAACCAACTTGGAGAGAAGCATTTGATGAGAAAGCTAAGTAGAAAAGAGCTCTGTACCCGGGGCTGCCAGACTGTCCCACGCTCTCTGCGCCACTGTGAGGGGGACACTGGTGTCTCACACGTGGCTCCCCCAGTCAGGGAACGAATCCCAAACGATCCATGTGACTCGTTTCAATGAGCACCTGTTGTTCCCCACTTTGGGAAGGGAAGAATTTGGCCAGGTCGGGCAGGTATGAAAAGATCGCTGTTCTTCGGGGCCACAGCTGTGCCTCCTGTGGTTATTATTGCTGCAGAAGGCAGGATGGTGGCCTCCTTTCTTGGGTTGCTCAGACATGACTGCTGACCCCTCTCGGCCGGTTCCGCGGTCACAGGGAGCTTCTGACTTGCTCGCCGCACCGCCGGCCTCGTTTTCCTTCCCACGCCCCCAGCCCCCACTGTGCACCTCGGTCCACGCTGACCTCAGGCAGGAGGCCTCCCGCGCGAGCCCATGAAGCCCCTCCGGCTCCTGCTGTGCTGCCCACCGGAGCGACTGAGAAGGTGGAGGAGTCGGGGATCAGACCTCACCTTTCACAGCAGGTGTTTCCGCCTATATTTTCCCCCAAGAGGACAGTATATGCAAATTGTTCATTTGAGCAGTCCGCATCCGTTTGGGATGGTCCCCATCCTCTGTGAAATGTTCTCGGCTCTCCAACCAAATAGCTCGGGATGGTTGCGAGAGCCGGAGATCTGGTTTGCATACTTCAAATCTGAGGACTGCGTTAAGGTGTTCAGGACCCGAGGCCCACAGCACCCGAGTAGCGAAGCCTCTGGCCCGCGGGGGGTGGGGATCGGTGAGCCTCAGCAGCTCTGACGCCCGCACGAGGCAGAAGGAGATCGAACGGCACTGAAAAAAGATGTATGGAGTATTATAAAATGTTCTGAAATTTTAAGTTCAGCATCTCTCTTAGGCCGATGTGTGAGGATCAAAACTGAAAGCACCGGCCTCCGCCCAGGCCTGCTCATGCCGACTCCTGGGCCGAGGAGAGGACGAATCCTAATTCGGGTTTTCCTCCCTGTGCAGGGAGCTGCAGTCTGTGGCTGACAGACGCACAGGTTCACTTTCCCTGGAACTCCCAGGCAAGCAGAAAGCTCCGGAACCCGAAACCAGGAAAACTGCCGAGCGCCCCGAGGACAGGGACCACCCGGAACCTTCCTGGAAGCTGCGATAACTGACCAAATGACAAGTCAGGACAGTGTTGGCGAGTGACCGCTTCTGAGGTCGCAGAGTGTTTTCACTAGGCGGAGGACGTTTGGAGTCCAGTTCTTGGTTTTCGCATCCGGTTGGAGAAAACTGTGTGGAAGCACTTCCGCTGTGGGAGGGGGGTACAAAAACACACGACTGTCCCGTGTTGCCTGGGAGACACTGCCCCTTCCTCCTCCCCCTCCTCCTCCCCTCCCCCTCCAGCTGCACCAGGGATCCCCAGGGACTCCCTGCCACCCCCGGGACAGACTGCCACGTCACAAGTTACCTGAGGCTCTGCCCTCCAGAAGCTCAGTCTCACAGACTTTGGATTTTTTTAATTGAGCTAATAAAGTTTTACTGTGTTTCTCAGTGGAGTCAAAAGTCCTGACGTGCTCTGTTTCTAATTAAAGACATGTGGGCAGAAGACGGCCCGCTCCTTCCTGCTACTCTGTGTGCGAGCGTGGCCTCTCAGTCCGGCCGCCTCCCATGTGCTGGGCGGTTTTAAACAGACACCTAATCTGCCACCGGGGAGGAGCGCACACCTCGCGGAAGGGTGCCCTGCGCTGTTTCACCGGTCGGCGAGATCGAGTGGCAATAAACCTGTGCTGGAAGCAGAGCTCTGGCTGCCAAAATGCCCATCCATCACCGTAAGCACATTGGTTCCATAGCGCTTCAGGTCCTTTGAACTAAATCAAATAACGGCAAAGAGTCCCTGGGGTTAAAAGGAGAAGGTCCGAGGACTCACTGGACCCAAGCTGGCGCGGCGCGGTGGCTCTCAGCACGCACGCTCCCTCCTAGGAACGCCTTTCTGCCCTCCCCGGAGGCGAGCCGTGGGCGTCGCCCCGCTCGCGCCCCGCAAAAGTACACCCGCGGAAGCCACCATTTATTACAGTCGTGGCGAGGCCAGGCCAACCGCTCTAAGTAAATCAGGGCGCGCGGCCCTGTGCGGGGCGCTCGGCTCCGCGAGCTCACACGCTGACAGCAGCGCAGGAGCGCGCAGCTGCCGAGCACCCGGACGGGCAGCCGCTAACTCGGTCCCCGCGTCGTAGAGAAGAAACCGAGGAGCAGGGCAACGGGGCTGTTCGGTTCCAGAGCCACGTGGCACAGGAGCCAGGAGGGTGACTTCAGGCTAGTTTGAACCACATTCCGCTCTGCCTCTGGGCTTCCCGTGCCCAGATCAGAATTCTACCTCCCTCGAACCCAGGAATCGCGCAAGAAATAACGGCCCCGCCCCTCTTGCGTCTCCCTCCGCCCTATCTTACAGCCATAAAGGTGAACTGATTTAAAGAGAAGTCCCCTAGGTGAGGAAAGAGCGGGAGAACAACCTGTCTGAGATCTTTCAGACTACGTCGCAGGAGGATCGCAGTGGGTAGAAATTTCACTGTTTTGAGGTGCGTGAGCCCCCAATACGGGTCCGGCTGCATTGGGCGTTTCGGTAGAGATCCTTGCTGGACTCCAAAACACAGTCATCGCCCTCTGTGTGACTCACCAGAAGTGTGCTCAGGGCTTCTCACACTTAAGAAGACACTGGGAAGTGGCTCATCTTCCTAACGGAGTCCACAGACTGTTCCCTGGACCCACAGGTGACTGTGTTACCGTGTCTTCCTAGGGGTGACTTAAAAAAAAATTATTTTTTCTGAGAAGTTGAAAATGAAGAGAAAGTATCTTTTCTGTTCCGGAACTAACTGAATCAGGACTGAATCCTATACTCATCCCAACTCCTGCTCTGGAACAAAATTGCCTCAACTGTCAGGGAGCTGGCTGAACAGGTAGACGGGGAGACAGGAGGCATGGCCGAGAGAGCGGGGGAGGGGCCTGTTGTAGTCGGACGCCCGGCCCGCGAGGTTATTTGGAGTCATCACTGACAAGTGGTTGCCGTCGGGGTTGTTTGATAATTCATAAACCTGGAGTTTATGTCCGAGTAAATATTGTGATTCTGTGGCCTTGTACATGGCTGCACATACTCAGAAAAGCCCTGGAAACCCTGGGTCCAGGGTGGCGGCCACCCTCACAGAGAGCAGTCCCAAATCCTAGTGTCCACTGACGGAGACTAAAGCAGGGGTTGTCTGAGGGCACACACACACACACACACACACACACACACACACGGGTGTACACACACGTGCGTGCTTAACTAGACAGCTGCGCTCACAACGTCTGTGGGGGGGTCGCTGCTCTGAGCCGCTGGCCCTCCCTGCTCCACACAACCGTCCACCACATCCTGCCTCTCCGCTTCCTCCTCCCCTTTCCCAGCCCGAGAAGCCAAGATGGGAAGTCTCTCATGACCCTGTGGCTTGGCGAGGAGGAAGCCTAAACTTGATACAGCTGGCTTGCCTGGGGCCTGGTAAGAGCATTTATCCTGAGACTGTGTTCTTTGCTTGCTTATTTTTAGACTGGTGTGCGGATTTCTCCCAGAAGTCCCAGGGCTGGTGAGGCATCCTGGGGAGGCTGGACAGCCGGCGGGACGTGCGTGTGCTGTGGGCTGCCCCACACCTGAGCAGGGGTTCAGGCAGTCAGTAACTGGGCTCTGCTTTAAAGGGAGAAAGAAACAGCCTTCAGTGACTCCATTTCCAACCCCAGAGCACAAAGAACTGTGTCCTCCCTTCCGCCTTAGCAGCAGGCTGTGGGGGTGGCCCAGCACGTGCCACCCGGGAATCCAGACACACAGAAGTGGCAGCACTGCGGGAAGGTCACGCTCAGTAACCGCAAGTGGCTGCAGCTAATGGCAGGCCCCCCCCCCCCCGGGGAGCCACAGCTCCCGGCCAGCCACTCCAGTGACCCCAGGGCTTTGCACCTGCTGTCTCCGCAGGACTGTCCCCACTGGCCTGCTCTGTGGCCTTCAAGACCCCGCTCAAGTCCCACCGGGGCTTTTCCACCTCAAAACGGTGGGTTCCTGGCTGTTGTGCCTGGCGGGGAGGCAGGAAGCAGGGACCGTATCTTGGGCATCTTTACGCTGCAGGAGGACAGGACAGAACGAGGCTGGAAGTCTGTCTGGAGCCAGCTCGGGAAGCATGGCCGATAAGGCTGGTAACAAGTGCCCAGAGAAACCGAATGAGCGAACTAACCAGACGGGTGTGAACGCAATGACACGCAACAAAAAGAACTTATAAATGGGCACAACCAGAAAGAAAGAAAAACAAGCTGATTCATTTTCCTGGTTGCGTTCGTCAATCGACTCTGTATCAGGAGATGCACGTCGTCTCACCCAGGCCAGGGGCCTGTCACCCACGCGAAATTGGAACGTAACTGTAAAGTACTCAGACGTCTTCTTCTCTGACCTGTCAGCGATGTTAAACGTGCTCAGCGGAGTATCCCTGCTGAGACGGGAAGACCTGAAGCCGGGAATTCAAGAGAAGCACAATCCAAAAGCTGGCCACCAGGCAAATCGCTGCCAGTCGCTCGAACAGGGCACCGTGGGTGTCTGCACTGCTGGCCAGACCCGCACACGGGCTCTGCAGGGCGGGAACGAGCAGGACTCCGGGGCCAGCTCTGGAGGAGAAGGCGAGCAGGAGTGGCTCGGTGCGGACAAGCGAAGAGGCAGCGGTCAGGACTTCTGCTGCCCCGAGGGGCCCTTCCCGTTCCTGTGGACATGTGGCCAGAGACGCTGCCGCCCTTTGGAGCCTCCTCTGACAACTGAGACGCGTCCTTCTCTAGGACCGTGTGCCGAGCTTTGGCCTCAGCCTGGCCCCTGTGCGTAGCTGAGCGCCCCCCCCAGGGCCATCTCTTCCTTCTGGAACCAAGAGTCCCTTAGATCTACTTTTCTGAACACGCGGCATGGGGAGCAGCGGGGCCCAGGGCTTCACCATCTATGACCTGAGTGTCCTGGTCTCCGCGTTCGAAGGGGAATCGGACGGGCACGAGGAGGAGCTGCAGAGCCACACGGACCTGGGGCTGTCCGGGCCGAACTGAAACCATCCTCGTGAAGGACAAGGCCGCGGCAGCTCAGCGAACAGTGGACTCTCGACTTACAAACTCAATTTGTTCCCAAAGGCTGGTTGTAACTCAAGTTGTTCAGTCGAAGCCTCAGACTCTTCAACACAGACTCCTTTCGTCTCCTGTACACAAGCACATCTGTGTCCTGGAACTTCTCCATGAACCACACGTAGGAAAGGATGTTGTCAGGTTCTTTCCGGAACTCTTTCAGGGTTAGATCTGTATCTGAGGCCGCCTGGAAGCACAAGATCATAACTGATGACTGCTCATAAGTTAAAACTAAAATTCCAACCAAAGATGATAATCCACGTTGCTCCTATGTCAGGCTGGTGTAGCTCGAGGCTCCCAGGATATGGAGGCGCTCAAGACAGCCCAGGGTGCAGTACAGGAAAGATGGTCGGGGGAGTTGCCATGGGGACGGGTGGGAACAGCCGGCCCGACCCTGTGACTGGGAGCAGCCCTGCAGAAGTGGGGTTGGCTTAGTCTCAGCCTGTTGTTTCACCACTGGCCTCGATTTGCCCAAAGAGGGGCTGGGAGTTCTGATGCCTCACAGAAAAGAGCCGAGTTCTCCAGCATTCTGGGAAGCACCCCCGCCAGCGGCCCATAACCCCAGGGCGTAATCAGAATGCCCTCAGGAGTGTCTCCAGGATGTCCGTGCCAGACCTCCTGCTGGACCTGAGAGTCAGAACCTCGGGCAAGTCTGACTGAGGCGGCATGTGTGTCTTCGGAGT
>PVIC010053645.1:0-11781 GCA_004025085.1 Thryonomys swinderianus
AAAAAAAAAAAAAAAGACATGGTCTGTGTAGCCCAAGATGGCCTCGAACTTACAGTCCCTTTGCCTTAACTTCCCCAGCCCCATTTCAACCATCTTTTTGTCCAATCAACATCAAGATTATTTGGAATCTCGTTTGGGAAATAAGTATTTGCGATATATAGACCAATTTAAGATTATACAGAGGCCACCTACTCTTTATTTGAACACAATATGGAAATCTAAGGAAACTCAGGCATGGTGATACATACTTGTAATACCAGTTACTCAAGAGGGTAAGCAGGAAGACTGAAAATTTAAGGTAAGACCTCATTATGGGAAAAAAGCTAGACAGGCATGGTGGCTCACACATGTAATTCCCGCTACTCAGGACTCTGAGAGAAAAAGACCACAGATCTGAAGCCAGACTGATCCATCTAGCCAGATCTTGTCTCAAAAAAGTCTGGAGCCAGGCATGGTGGTGTAGTCCTGTAATTCCAGCACCGAAAGAGGCTAGGGCAAGAGGATCACAAATTCCAGCCCAGTCTGGGCAATGCTTAACTCTGTCTCAAAATAACAAAATAGGTGGCATGGTGGTACATAACTGCAAGCCTAGCATTAAGGAGGCGGAAGCAGGAAGATCACCTCTCTGGAGCAGGTAGACTTCAAGACCAGCCTGAACTACGTAGTGAAGCCCTGTGTTAGTCAATGGCTGGGGATGTACAGTAGTTCTATACCGAAGCCCTTGGGTTTAGGGATGCCTCCGAGTTGGCTAGGGTCCAATGGACCCCATCTCTAGGGGCCTAGAAGATCAGAAATCGGCATTTGTCCTACACGTGGAGCTTTCTCCATGGTGGGTTAAGCGATGTCTTCTCTGAAGACACAGTAAGGCCTGCAGTTAGACCAGAGCAGCAAGGTGATCAGCGCAGCCCCCCTCCCCCCTTGGGTATGCAGGCGAGCTGTGCCGCCCCGCCCACTCAGGGCCGCCAGAGATGGGGGGAGGTGGGGGGAGTCAGGAGACCGGAAGTCGTTATTGGAGGCTGGCGCGTGGGCCTAGGTGAGCCCTACAATTGGTGACTAGAGGCGGGAAGGCTCGTGGGCGGCAGAGAGGTGTCTTATTGCGCGGGAAACAGTGGGCAGGAGCTTGAACAGAGTTGGGTGGTTTGGGAAAAGGTAGTTTTGTTTTGGGCGTGAAGAGGGTGGGGCTTAATTTTAGGGCCTGTGCATCCGGTAAGTCTGGTACCCTTGTACATCGGGTTTGAGGGAAGGTAGGACCTGCCCTGTGGAAGTTCATTCCAGGTAAGTGGTGTCTGGCAACAAGTGGAAATCGCCGAGGGGAGACTTCTGTCTGTAGAAGCGATGGTGGGGTAAGGGAATGGTGGAGAAAGAAGAGTCCAGAAATCCCAGGACTGGTGAGTGTTATAGCACCTCTCAGGAAAAAATACAGGGAATATTTAAATTTTTAAAAAATTCACAATAAAAGATACATTGCCATGAATGCTCCCCAGGTATACCCCTTGGCTTCAAGTACACTTATCCCAGTACTTGCCACTTTCTGAAGCAGTTCTGGAAGTCCTTATATGAGTGTTTTTCGTTACACTACTGTGGCTGCCTTCATGGCTTTAATCAATTTCAAATGTTCCTCTTCCATGGTTATTTTGATTTTAGGGAAGAGTCAGAAGCCACAAAGTTCCAGACTTGGTGTTTAGAAAATTTGGTAAGTGTTATAAGTTTTGCCCATAGGCACTCATTGTATTTTTGATCAACCTTTTTACAAGCTAGGCAAAGTGATTGTTCTAGATTCTTGTGTGGACCTGCAGAGATGCAAGGGAAGAGCCCAAAGAGCCCATTGGAAAAAACAAGCTCATTGGAAAGAACAAAAACAAAAACAAAACCTTCAGCAATGAAAGGGGAGAGCTCTGCGGCCTTGAAAAAGGAAACATGGCCAGCTCTTTTAGTATAAAAGAGCATAGATTAATTCAAAACTATCTTCACTTATCTATAAAATTGAATTAGGAATTGTATGTTAGTCTTTTCTTAGGCACACCCTGATTTCCTTGTAGCTATTACTATGCTGTAGACAGGATTTTAAAAGTTAAGAAGAGGGCTGGAGATTTAGTTCAGTGGTTCCAGAGCCCACCTAGCAGGTGCACGGTCCTGAGTTCGATCCCTGGTAACTACATACAACAATACAATGCTGGTGACTCACGCCCACCAGCAATCAGTATCACATACCACAATGCTGGGCATGGTGGCTCAGGCCTATAATCCCAGCACTTGGGAGGCAGAGACAGGAGTGCTGCGTTCGAGGCTTGCCTGGGCTACATAGTGAGTTTAGGGCTAGCCTGAGCTACAAAAGCAAAACCCTGTCTCAAAATAATAATAATAATAATAATAATAATAATAATAATAATAATAATAATAAGGGCCAAGGAAGTAGCTCAGTGGTAGAGCCCATACTTAGCAAGCACAAGGCTCTTGGTTAGATCCTAAGTATCAAAATTTAAAAAAAAGGGCTGGAGGGTTAGCTCAGTGGTTCCGGCGTCTGCTTTGCAAGCGCAAGGTCCTGAGTTCGATCCCCGGAAACCACATATAATGCTGGGTGTGGAGACACGCCCACCAACAATCAACACCGCATACCACAATGCCGGGCGTTGGTGGCTCACACCTGTAATCCCAGCACTTGGGAGGCAGAGACAGGAGGATTGCTGAGTTCGCAGCGGCTTGCCTAGGCACCGTAGTGAGTTCAGGGCCAGCCTGAACTACAAAGCGAGACCCTGTCTTAAAAAAAAAAAGAAAAACTTCAAAAAAAAAATTCTTCAGAGAACTGGTCAAAACAATAGGAGGAGCCCTTTAGAATGGGGGCCTTAAAACTTGTAGGTTTAAAGTAATTTTGAAGAGAGCTTACAGACCTTAGATTTGAGAGATTGGTGCTGGAGGAGAGACTAATCCCTAGTTACAAAGGAGGGGGATGTTCAATAAATGAAACATGGGAGAGCCAGCAAATAGTATGAATTCAAGGTAAATGGCTTTGTAACCTGGAGACCTCTGTCATGTTGTAGTTCAGGAGAGTTTTAATTAATTAATTTATTTTTTAAAAATTGAATTCTTTATTGTTACATTTTTATATATAGCTCACAATCACACACAACATTGGGGGATTTGTACCAGTATATGACACAAGTTAATTCTCATTTTTACTCACATCCCTACCCACCCACAGCCCCCCACCCCTTATATACATGCTCTTTTATTTTCTTTCAGAATCATATTTATTCTTTCCCCTCATTATGTTCCCACACCAAATTCCCTTTGGATATTTCCTATTTTACAAAAACTATCTTACATTCTAAAACTCATTTACATCTATAGGTTCTCATACCAAAGAAACAATCTGGTATTAGCATATCTGTGATCTATTTATTTCACTTATTAGTGTGTCCTTCAGGTATATCCATTTGCACATAAATGAATGGATCTTGTCATTCTTTATGGCAGAGTAATACTCCATTTTAGAAAAAAACCCACATCTTTATCCAGTCTCCAGTTGATGGGCATTTGGGTTGTTTGCAAGATTGGGCTATCATGAACTGAGCTACTATGAACAAGGGGGAGAGTTTTATTTTTAAAAATATTTTTAGCCATAAATATTAGCTTTATGGTTAAATAATGAAATTAAAACAATTCAGAAAATTATATACAATAAATATCCCAGTAAAGGGGTTTTGCACTCAGGGTAGAAAGTTTAAAAGGTTTGAGGAAAACAGTAGAGAAAAGAGAAAGAGATCAGATGCAAGTCCAAAGGACAAAGATTACCAAAGCTTTGGGAAACTGGTGAAGAAAGCAGAAGAAAAAACAAAGAAAAGAATGAAATAAAACCCTAAAAGCAACATTCATACACATGAAAAAACAAAAATAAACAATCAGGAAAAGAAAAAAGATTTATCGCCTGTGGTTATCTTCTTTGCATGTTTTGTGGTAGTGTCCAAGTTAGGCATGTCTCCACTGTCACTAGTAGACAAAGGGGGTAGACTGAACCTAGATCTGTGATAGGTGATCTTGGCAAGGCTGCAGTAATGATGCAGTGGAGTAAGTATACCAATAAAAGGGAAATACTGTAATTCCCAACCTGTTAGATATCCACAAGGCAAGTTCACATTCTCTAAAATTGAAGAATGAATTCTAGGAACAATGGAGGTTAAAAGTAGAAGTTTATTAAGAATGCTTCTGCCTAAGAGGGACAGAAGAGGGAGCCAAAACTGGTGACCCCTGGGAGAGTTTTATAGGAAGGACTTGGATATAGATTCAGAGAGACAATGAAAGAGATTAAGGAGATGAGTTTAATGCAGCTATAGACTGGGGAAGAAATAGGACTCTGTCTGGTATAGAAGAGGCAAAACATACATAAATATTTGTTGACAAGGTAACTATAAACTAGTTAACCCAAATCATCTCCATATTTAAAATTACTTCCTTCTACAACAGGTGGTTAATTTATAGGACTCATTCTCAGAGAGGCTATCTGGGTAGAAAATGTAAGTTTATGAGAAAATTAGGAGGGTTTGGGCCTCTAAAGGATTATTTTTTTTTTTTTTGAGACAGGGTCTCACTTTGTAGTCCAGGCTGGCCCTGAGCTCATTATGTAGCCCAGGCAAGCCTGGAACTCAGCAATCCTCCTGCCTCTGCCTCCTGAGTGCTGGGATGATAGGCATGAGCCACCATGCCCGGCCCTCTAAAGGATTATAATGGGGAGTGTTTAGAATTTTCCAGGCTCAAATAGAAGCTTTTAAAGTGAATATGTTATAGAAAGCTGATCATATCACTGGTAAAGTAATTTTTATGCTTTGTGAATTTATTTTTCTTGAAGGAAAAGAAATATACCTATGAATCTAATTTTTAAAAATTGCTACCAGGTAATAAAACAGAACAAATTCAACACCGGTCTTCTACAGATTTTCGATGGATCCTGTCCGCCCATCATTCAGGGCCCCTGCTCCTGTCCACCTGCCTCAGTGTGTACAGACGCCAGACTCTTGGCCACAAACTCCGAGATGTTTGAATTTACCTCTAGGAAGGGCAGGACCTACAGGCAGAGGACGTGTGTTTGGAAAGCCAGAGGTACCTGGCACACCGAATCAGCCTGCACAAAGGGTAAGAGCATGTTTATTTGCACAGGAGTAATATACAGTTTACCGTGAGCAGAGGAAATAATAGATTTCAAAATTGCTTAAGAATCTGGGAAGCCCTGGACAAAACCAAAGCATTAAGTCTGGCATGGTGGCATTTAGGCTATTTCCAAGATTTAGCTATTACACATTATACTGCTATTGGTTTGTTTTCACTAAGTAATTGCATCTTGCTGGGCATGGTATAGTGCATGCCTATAATCTCAGTGCTCAGGAGGCTGAAGCAGGAAGATTGCTGTGAACTTGAGGCCAGCATGGATTACATAGTAAGTTCAAATCCAGTTTCAGCTGGGCGTGGTGGCTCACACCTGTAATCCCAGCACTCGGGAGGCAGAGACAGGAGGATTGCTGAGTTCGAGACTTGCCTGGGCTACATAGTGAGTTCAGGGCCAGCCTGAACTACAAAGCAAGACCCTGTCTCAAAAAAAAAAAAAAATCCAGTTTCAACTACATAGGAAGACTGTCTAAAATAAAAACTCAAAAAGAGGGCCAGAGATTTAGCTCAGTGGTTCCAGTGCCTGCCTCACAAGCGCAAGGTCCTAGTTTGATCCCGGTAACCACATACAATGCTGGGCATGGTGACTCATGCCCACCAGCAATCAATACCACATACCACAGTGCTGGGCGTGGTGGCTCATGCCTGTAATCCCAGCACTCGGGAGGCAGAGGCAGGAAGATTGCTGAGTTCAAGGTTTGCCTGGGCTACATAGTGAGCTCAGGGCCAGCCTGAACTACAAAGCGAGACCCTATCTCAAAACAAAACAATACAAAACAAAACAAAACAAAACAAAACAACTCAAAAAGAAAAAAACCCAACAACAAAAAATAAAACTCCAACAACAGCAAAAAACCCTGAGTAATTGCATCTTCTAGGCACATAGTTAGCATTTTATAATCGTGAGTCTAGAAAAGTACCTCATACTAAACACTAGGTAGATTTGGATTAGTTCTTTAGATCAGCTCTCTAGTTAAATGTGTCTATCCATCCATCACTGAGTAGTTTCAATGGACAGCCTGTTATTTTTATCTGAGTGTTCATGTTTTCACCCTGGTTGGGCTTCGTGATATTGGCAGGAGCTCTGATGTCTAAAGTAAAATTGTTAAATTTGTTCCTTTGAGAAGCTCTTTGGTGGAGGGAGAGCACTTTTTCTTAAAGAAAAAGAGTACTTTAGCTATTGCTATTGCAGTAAGAATGTGTGTTCTTAATCTTCTAATTAATTTTTATAGTAATAGTACAGTTAGTATTTGTTTTATTTGTTTATGAACTACTAAGAATTCTTGCCAGGCGTGGTGGCTCACACCTGTAATCCCAGCACTTGGGAAGCAGAGGCAGGAGGATTGCTGTGATTTCGAAACTTGCTTGGACTACCTAGTGCGCTCAGGACCAGCCTGAACTACAAAGTAAGACCTCTCAACAAAACAAAACAAAACAAGAATTCTCTGTACTTTAAGGATGTAATTTTTTTTAGCAAAACATTTATTGGTATATTTTAGGCATACATAGTGATAACATTTGTCATAGGGAGTTTGCAACTGTATGTGATACATCCTACCTCTTTTCCCATTGCCCCCTTTCAGGTCTCCTCTCTTCCCTATCTACAAAAGCTTTGTTTCCATTTTTTCCTTCTATTTCCTCTTTCTTTTCTTGTCTCTTCCTTTTCTCCTTCCCCCCTCTCTTGTTCCCTTTCTCATTTGAACATTTTCTTCCCATTTCTGAATATTACTATACATTTTAGTCCTTATTTCCATTTTTGTTTTTTTTTCTTATCAGAGAAACAATATGGTATTTAAACGTGTGTCCAGTTCATTTCACTTAAAAGTATGATCTCAAGGTTCATCCATTTAGCTAGAGATGTCTGAAGCTCATCCTTCTTTATTGCAGAGTAATACTTTGTTGTATTAAGAAACCACATATCTTCCTTATACATTCCTCATTTGATGGATATTTTGGCTCTTTCCAGGATTTAGCTATTACTAACTGTAAACATGGGTGTGCATATCTCGGTGTGGTATGTTTTAATTTTAGGAAAATACCAAGAAGGGGAATAGTTGGGTCAAGTGGAATCTCTAGTTTTAGTTTTCTGAGGAATCTCCACACTGATTTCCATAGTGGTTGCTCTAGTCTGCACTCCCACCAACAGTGGAGAAGGAAACAGTGGAGAAGGGGTCCTTTTTCCCCACAGCCCCTTTAGCATTTACTATTCCTTTATTTCTTGATTAGCAGCCATTCTTTCTGGGATGAGATGGAAATTCAACATTGCATTTTTGCATCTTTCAAATGACCAATGTTGAATGTTTTTTTCTTATATGTATTTGCTGTTTCTACTTTTTTTTTTTTAGATAGGGTCTCACTTTACACTTTGGCCCTGAGCTCAGCATGTAGCCCAGGCAAGCCTTTTTAATTTGGGGATTTTTTTTTTTAGTTCTTTATATATTTTAGATAGTAGTTATTTGTCTGATGAAAAGTTAGTAAAATTTTTTTCTCGCTGTGGCTTGTCTCTTTGTTGATGGTTTCTCTTGCTTTGCAAAAGCTTTTTAATAAACTGAGGTCCCAGGGTCTCACTTTGTAGTTCAGGTTGGCCTTGAGCTCATTAGGTAGCCCAGGCAAGAGGGGAACTCAGCAAACCTCCTACCTCTGCCTCCCGAATGCTGGAATTACAGGTGTGAACTGCCACACCCAGCATTGTGGTATGTAGTACTGATTGCTGGTGGGTGTGAGTCACCATACCCGGTATTGTTGTATGTGGTTACCGGGGATTGAATCAGGGACTTTGCACTTACTAGATAGGCACCGGAACCACTGAGCTAAATTTTTGGCCCTAGCCTAGCCTAGTAAAAATTTATTTTTAAAATTTTTATTGTTTTGAGTATCAGGGATTAAACTCAGGGCCTCATGCTTGCCAGGTGGCCACTGTGCTCCTAACCCAGTGCTGCTCCTCAACCCAGAGGCAAGATTTCCATTTTCTTTTTTGGTACCAGGAACTGAACTCAGGATCTTGGTTTGCCAGGCAGGTGTGGCACCACTAAGCTAAATCCTCAGCCTAATCCTGTAGAATTAAAAACATTTTTATGAGTTTTTTTTTTTTAAAGACATGGCCTTGCTTTGTGTTTCATGCTGGCCCTGAGTTCACCATGTAGTCTAGGCAAGCCTTAAATTCATAGCAATCTTACTGCTTCTCCTCCTGAGTGCTGGGATTATAAATGTGAGCCAACACACCCTGCATTGTGGTGTGTGGTACATTGCTGGTAGACATGAGTCACCACGCCTGCCATTGTGGTCTGTGGTTACTAGGGATCAAACTCAGGACCTTGTGCTTGCAAGGCAGATACCAGAACCACTGAGCTAAATCCCCAATCTCTTAAGACAAAGTACTGCTGAGTCGTTCAGGCTGGTCATAAATTTGTAGTCCTCCTGTTTCAGCCTCCCAGAGTGTTAGTACAGTACAACAGTACCACTTGGCTAAATCATGGACTTGCACAGTTCATAATAATTAAATCTTAGAAACATCCCAAGTGCCCATTAAATGATACATGGATAAAGAAGATACAGTTTTCTGGTACAGGAGAGTACTGCTCTACAATAAAGAAGGATGAGCTTCAGACATTTCTAGCTAAACGGATGGACCTTGAGACCATACTCTTAAGTGAAATAAATGGGACACACATTTAAATACTGCATTGTTTCTGTGATGTGAGAAACTGAAAATATAAATAAAGTCCAAAATGTATACTAGATATTGGGAAATAGAAAATGTTCAAGTGGAAAGAGGAACAGAGGAAGGGGGAAGAGGGAAAAGAGTGACAAGGAGGAAAAAGAATAAAAGGAAAAAAATCAAAACAAAGCTTTTGAAAACAGGTGGGGAACAGGGTTTGAAGAAGGGGGGCAGAATGAGAAAAAAAGAAACAAGATATATCATGTCCAGATATAAATTCCCTATGATGAATGTTGTTATGTATATTTACAATGTATCAATAAATGTTTTGCTAAAAAAATAACATGAGTTACTTTTTTTTTTTTGTGGACAGTATCTCACTAGGTAGCTCAGGCTGGCCTTGAATTTCTGGGGATCGATCATTGTGCCTCACCCTCCCAAGCATTAGGATTATAGGTGTGCACCACTATCTGTGATTTTATATCATGGATTTCTAACTATAGCTCTGCTTAAAAACTTAATAATATTATGTGATTATATGTTAATAAAGTTTTTTTTGGGGGGGGCAGGATCTTGCCTTGTAGTTCAGGCTGGCCCTGAGCTCACTATGTAGCCCAGGCAAACCTGGAACTCAGCAATCCTCCTGTCTCTGCCTCCCGAGTGCTGGGATTACAGGCTTGAGGCACCAAGCCTGGCATTTGTGGTTATATGTTACTGATTGCCAGAGGGTGTGAGCCACCACGCCCGGTATTGTTGTATGTAGTTATGGGGAGGGGTGTGTGTGTGGGGGGGGATTGGGGGGGTGTTGAACCAGGGACTTTATGCTTGCTAGGCAGGTGCTGGAACCACTGAGCAAAATCTGCAGCCCAAAAGAAAGGTTTTTTGCAGTGCTGTACTCTACTAATGAGACTGAAAAACGTATTATAATTTATATTACTTTTCAACATTTATGGATTTTTTGAGACAGGCTCTTGCTTTGTAGTTCAGACAAGCCTCAAACTCAGCAATCTTCCTGCCTCTGCCTTCTGAGTGCTGGGATTACAGGCATGAGCACTGTAACATTTATGGATTTTTGAAGACTGATTTTGTTTTTTGTTTGTTTTGTGTTTTTTTGAGAGAGTCTCACTGTGTAGTTCAGGCTGGCCTTGAATTCACTGTGTAGCTCAAACTATCCTTGAACTAGTGGTGATTCTTGTGCCTCAGCCTCTCAAGTGCGAGGATTACAGGCCTGTGCTACCAGCCTAGCCCTGAAGACTGATTTTAATGTTTGCCAAGGTTTAAAAAAAGCCACTGTTTTCCCGTGAATGATATTAATTTGAGTGTAGCAGGATATTACAGTGGGAATATATGTGCCATAATAAACTGGGCACACTCAAGGAAATTGAGGCAAGGAGAGTTTTGGGGGACATAAATGACAAAAATTTCATCAGATCTGGGGTTTTCAACTACATCCTAGCATAACTTTACTCATTGCTTTTTCCCAGGAGTGTGCTGGTTTGGTGTCCATGTTTCGAGGCATGGGCCTTGAGACGTCGTCCCAGACTCCCCTGAAACGAGAAGCACCTTCTTTAGGTATGTGGAAAACAAACTGGAGAACTGTGTTGTGTATGGCTACTTGGTTCTTAGGTCTATACAGCTTATATTTAGAAAAGTAATTACTTTGAAACAGGTTTTGCTCAAAGTTATAACTGAGGTCTGGTTCTTACAGGTAGAGGCATTTTAGGTCGAGGTTTCTCAGCAAACATGGTACACAAGAATAAAGAAGAGCCCTGTCCTGCTTTTCCTGATTCTGTGGTGTTGGCAGCTGGGGATAGCAAGCTGTCAGAGGCCTCTGCTGGTTGGAATAGGTGGGTCAAGTCCCCTTCCCATGTAACCATCAGGCCCAGGGGGAAAGAAAAGTTCTGGCAGGGGTGTGTTACCATACAAGCAAGGGTTGGTAAGGTAAACATTTTCTAAGACCAGTCAGCAGCCAGTGATTCAGGCAGTCACTGGGAAAGGGTAGTGAGTACTCCAGTGGGCCATTCACAAGTTCATTTGCCCCCTAAACAAGGTTCCTTGATTAAGGAGGCTCTTTAAATCTGGTGAGTCACATTACCTTCAACTCTTCTCTAGAAGATGCTCTAAGAATTAATGTCAGTAGCCAGTGTGAATGAGTCATGAATCTTAGGCAATCCCAGAGCTATGCTGGACTTCTTTTTTTTTGAGACAGGGTCTCGTTTTGTAGTTCAGGCTGGCCCTGAGCTCACTATGTAGCTTGAACTCATAGCAATCCTCCTGCCTCTGCCTCCTGAATGCTAGGATTATGGAAATGAGCCACCACACACAGCACTGTGGTATGTGGTTTCTGGTGATTGAACTCGGGACCTTGTGCTTGCCAGATAGACGCCAGAACCACTGAGCTAAATCCTTGGTCTTGATGCTGAACTTCTTTGGCTGCCTCCTTCAGAAACTGAATCCAAGCCTACCAATAATCTCAGCACTCAGGAAGCTGAGGCAGGAGGATTTCTGTATATTCAAGGACACCTGAGATAAAGAGCCTGAACTACACTGCGAGATCCTATCTCATAAAACAAGAAAAGAATGAAAATGCAGACTTCTGGGGAGATAAAGCATATTTGAAAAGCATGACTAAGAAAGTTCTGACTTGCTCCCTTTGTACCATTTCAGAGTTCTTGGACGAGGGAGTTCAGATACCTCTTCACTACCTCTGGGAAGAACAGCCAGTGGTATAGGCAGAGGAGTCAACAAGTTTCTCCGGGAACCTGGCCTGACTGCCTGGGACCCCCAGCAGCTATCACCACCAGCACCTCTGCCCAGGCCCTCCAGTTTTCCAGATCACCCCTCTGGCCCAACTGAGGAACACAAAGAGAAGTAAGTCAAGAGCACTGCCTGCCCTTCAGAGGGGCAGGAGGGGCCTCTTGATCTCCGCAGTTGGGCTGATGTAGTATTGTGAACATTCACTGACT